>JAQGBH010003222.1:0-20692 GCA_034698265.1 Sminthurinus aureus | reverse complement strand
AGTAGGGTATACTCATGTATGTGTATTATACTTGGATACGGTTTTAGTACTATCGGCATTAAATATATGACAATAATACTAATGTAGGACGTTCACACTTGATGTAACTTTTTTTTCTTTTGTGATGTTTTGTGCATTCAACAAAAAATGCATACTCTTGCTTCAAATTATAAGGAACATAGGCAACATGTTTTCTAAATCTGTGGTTTTGGTATATACTACATACCTTTACCTTAGTACATCTGCGTACTTACATAGTAGTAGCAAGCAAATGCAAATGCAATGTACGATGCAAAATATATATAATATATTGACAGTTACTAGTTACTATTATATATGGTTTGTCTACTGTTGAAAATGTTTCCTAGTCATCAAAGTGCATTCAAAAAGAAGGGTTACATGCTCAGCACAAGTTATAATAATAATAATAATACAGGGGCAATATTTTAATTTATAAAAATCGTAATCCAGATTATGAAACTGATTACGTACTGATTACGTAACTTATGCTTTATATGTAATGCTTGTACAACAGTAGTAGTAGTTTAATGTGTAATACACTGCTCATAGAGTGAGTTTTAGTAAAGTCCTACTTGCTCACGTATACAGGCAAACAGAGCCCGGGCATCCTGCATTTGATTCGGTTTTTTGATGATTTTAATGTATTAATTCCTGAGAGTATCATTAAAAAAACCACTTTTTTTTTATAAATTTTGAAAATCAAAGTACATTCAAAAATCGTCCATCTTAAACTGCATACACCATCGGATTTTGCATACATCGAGTTTTGTGTATACATGTATATATAATAATATGGCACGTAGAAGACGATGAGTTGGCTTGGCTTTATAAATACACTTCACATTTGCATATGTACACAATAATTTTTTGCTGCCATTTTATGGTACATTCACATTGATAACTTTTATGTGCACTTGTGTGAACAGTTGCTTTAAATTGTTTTCAATGAAATGGTACTTATATTGTGCATAGTAAATTCTTATGTATTTCAGAATACAACAGTAAGACTTACAGCGTGCTGCCAATACATGATTACATGATACAAGTATGATATTTGTTATTTGCTACTTGGTATTTTGTGTATAAAGCATACAAGAACCCTTCCATTTTAGTCACGTTGTGTTTGAGACTACGGTAGTCTGGCTCAGTATTTGGTATTTGCAAACCGTCTGCAAAATTTAGGTATATTTACATATTACATATATGTACGTATTACACACTATGCATTATGTATAAACAGTATACATTATACCGATGACTTTTATGTCTAAAAGGGTACAAAAACTCATGAATGCCAACGACAAAACATAAACATAAAAGGCAAATATACAATATACATACATATGATGCTCTTTAAATTTATTACACTCTTTTTTAAAGTACAGTAGGATTTACAATTCAATAATGTAAGAAAATGTAAGACGTTTTATTCTCTAAATTTTTCGACACGTTTATAAAAGTATGTACAATGTACAATGTACATTTCTTGTGTCGTCGTTCCTTGCAGTGTTCAGTGTTCAGTCGTAGTTGTTTTATTTTATTTTATTTTCTAATTCCTAATTTATTCTCATGGAAATACATAAATACAAATAGTTTAAATACAGAAACTATATATAGTATACAGTATACAGTTTAGATTCAAATAAATAAGGAAATGGCATCCGATGAGACCCTTTGTTTTATTGCTGCACATGAACTTCTACAGCTATGGACTTTGGACTACGGAATATGCATGACACTAAAGATGGGATGTGGAATGGAAAATATGTGAAATAAAGCTGTAGCTGCATTTATAAACATTACGTGAGATTCTTGAGATTCACTGCAATGTGAGCTAAAACTAAAGAAGCAAAAGGATGAGTTTAGCTTGTAGTTTGCGTATGTGTAGAACGTAGAGTGTAGAGTGTAGAATTTAGAGTGTAGATGGATGTAGTGGGCATTATGTGACACTTTAGCTACTGGCTGCTCAATGCTCAAGTTAAAAAAACCACTTGAAACGTTCTCCTCTCATTGTGTGTGTATGCATAGGTAGTTTATTGAGCTTTTAGACATGGTCGAACGGCTGATTGAATTGAATTGTCTGGCAGAAAAGAGAGAAGGAGAGAACGAGTGAGATTGCATTACAATCAACTACACATAGATTTGTACTTTGTACATACTACATACTAGATACTAGATACTATAGATACAGATGGATAAAAAAAGGAGGATGAGTATAAAATCTATAGAATTCATATGATATGTACAATGTACAATGTACATGGTTAAATAGTTGCTTTTTGGTGCGTATTTTACTATGTACATTGTACATGTATCTGTTTAGGGATGTGGGATGTGAATGCCGAGTCAGACTTTTGCTCTTCAATCCTCTCTAGATTTTCATGGCTAAACTAATACAGGAAGTTGAGCGAGTACTTTTCTACTATCTACATTATACATGTATCTGTGCGTACAGAAAAGAGAAAAGAGAAAAAGAACGAGTAACGGCTAGTTTATATAGTGAGTGGGAAAGTTATAGGAAAAGCTATTCCGTGGGCAGTAGATCCAGATATCTAGATTCTAAGTTCTAGACTCTAGATTCATATAGCTCCTTTCAATCCACCACTAGTTGTCTACTTGTTTTTTTCTACCTCTTGGTTGCAGTTCCTTCGTTCTCAGGAGTCGTCATCGTCATCGTCCAAATCCCCATTCAAGCAAGCAAAAAGCGGTTTTCCTAAAACCCAAGGGATAGCTGTGACCAAAGAAGTTTTCCTCCAACTTTATTTTTTTATTTCCCCAAATCCTTCCATCCTTCTCTTTCACTCTTTCTCTCTTTCTGTCTTTCCCATATTCCAATGTTTTCCTTTCCCGTGTCGTTGAAAACGGATGAGAATGTTCATTCTCTTTGTACTTTGTTCCTTGTTCTTTGTTCTCTGTTGAATGGTGAATCTTAAGTTTAAGTTTATTGTTATTTTTACATTCGACTCTATTTTCTTAGTTTGTAGATTCTAGATTCATCCTTCGATGATCCTTGTCTTTACGTATTTTACATTGAGATTTCACAGATCAACAATCACAATTGAACATCATCAATTCACCAATTTTGAATCGGCCGTTTCAGCAGAAACAAAACGTATTGCACTCGTAGAAAAGTAAAGAACATGTTCATTGTCCATTGTCCAGTTCATTGGCATTGGCATTGGCCGTGACCATCTATATAATGGACCAAACTCATTCTATCTCTTTGTCAAAGGCATGAAATAAAATCAAATGGGATTTCACCGATATAAATAAACTTTTCCATTTGGTCTCACCAAAAGTATAAGCAAATGGTCTGTATTCTAGATTCTACATTCTAGACAAACTGTCAATTGTAAATGCCCTGAAATTGGAAATCAGTAGCTAAAACGGTCGCAATTAATTGTTTACTGTTTGTCATACTGTTATTTTACCTCTGACCTGAACGGAATTTGCAAGGGATTTGTAAATGATAAAGAAAAAAAAATGACATGGGAGGTAAAAATGCAGGTTTATTCCGCTTGGTGGAATGTGCAAGTAAAAGTAAGTCGTAGTTGTGAAGAAACCAATAAATATCAAATTTCAATGACAGATACAATAAAATAAAAAGAATTGGATAAGGATGAAAAACTATTAAAGTGTACTCGGAGGATTTTTTTACTCTCACGACTGTCTAGTCTCAGTTTTCTCTCTCTCTCTCTTTTTCTCTTTGAAAACTGAGAACTGAAATAGAGGATGAGCTTTGAGCATCTAAAGTTTTATATTGAATTGACAAATCTATAGTTAGTTTTCCCCCTCACTCTTATTCCAGTTCCAGCTTCATGCTCTATCATTTTCAACTTATTCTCGGCAGAGTTGCGAAATTCAATGCCTTAAACCGAGGTCGTCTGACTTAGGAAAATGTTGTACGGAACTCTTATATAAAAATGTCAAATGTCAAGTGTACTTTACTGGATCATTTATCGTTTATCCTGAATCTTTGTGACACTATTTTTACTAACACTACAATTTTTGTGATTTCTATTTATATAAAATATCGCACAACAGGACACAACGTCACAGAGATTTACCTTACTAAAATGTAGATGCTTACATTTTGACATTTAATTCATGTTTAAAATCGGATTGATTGATTGCAAGCTACAAACTTTAAAGATATGTTCTCGTATCTATTATGCATCATGTGACTGAAGACTCCAGACATGAGTAAGTATAGCTTGAAAATTATATTTAAAGTTAAAAGGCACTATAAATTACACGGATCTTATTTTAGGGTCACATGTCAAGTGCATTGTACATTGTATATATCAAAGTTATGATCTGATAAATAAATATGCGACAGAATCAGCAAAGCATCATGTATCATGTTGTATACTCTAGCTCTACAAGCTCTAATCATTGGTACAGGAAACAGGATATAGGATATAGGATATATGTACAATGTACAAGGTATAATGGGGTGTGATGTATAATGGATAATGGGTAATGGATCAACAATGTTCAAAAGGTTATTGTACGGTTTTGGTTGCTCAATTCTATTGTATTGGCCATTATTCACGCCATTAGCTGCGTGCTTGAGAGTTCCAGACCCCCAAAATTGGTCCCACCGGATCCACCAAGGACAGTCTTGGAGCTTCTAGATTCGAGCTGCATTCCACTTCCATTACTCTCCTGATACTTTCTTCATCCCAAGACTACAAGACAAGAAAAGACTGGGATAAAGTATATACAATATATACCTAATATATGTAATATGTATAATGTATAATATACAGCGAGTCACTTGACTCTTTCTCTTCTTTTCTCTCTCTCTTCCATCTTTCACCCTCTTCCCTCAAATTGCATATTCCTTCGTCTGCATACATAGTCATCTTCCTGTTCATCTTCTTTTTGGCCTTTTATCTCAAATGCATTCACTGCAAGCGTTCCGGCTCACGCTCACACTCACACTCAAACTCAAGCGCCCTTTGCATTTCCCTCCATCATTCCATAATTTCATTCACCTCTGGAGACTATACTCTACACCGCATATTCTACATTCTAGAAACTAGAGCCTGGAGCCTACAGCTTAAAGCTTGAAGAGTGCAACATTTGTAGATAAGAAACATTCGTAGACGAAATATAAAATATCTGTACAAAACTCCATGGCATTTTAGTACAGAGTACATGTCGTCCAGTTGTAATGCGTTTATACAAACTAGAAACTAGAAACTACAAAATAACAACGTATGAAATGCATGAAAATATCTCCGTTTCCCTCCTTCCATCTTTTCTTGTCTCTCACTCTCACTCTCATCTTGTATCGTGTGTCTTGTGTCGTCTCTAATTTTGTACTGTAGGTAAAGTAGAAAGATTGGATTGGGGTTCTCAAGAAATGGAAGGGAAATGGAGAAGGTTTGGAATTTGGAAGGATGATGCTGATGATGATAGTAATGTGAATTTTGTTAAATGATCTTCACTCTCTGTCTATTACATAATGTATCTTTGATGTATCTTTGTGAATGAGGGAGGATCGTCCTAAGATTTCCAATGAATATTTTATTTAAAGGATGCGAGGGTAAGAAATAAGACGAGACGTTTTTGTAGTTTGTGTTGGAAACTCAACGTCAACTCTAGTCCCTCGCCCTCCCACTTACATTGTTAGTTTTACTTTTAATGTGATATTTTTTCTCTGCCTAGGAGTAACGGAACGATAACGGCAGAAGAAGCAAAAACAAAAACAAAAGCAAAGCAAAGGTCCTACCTTTGCTTATTTTCTCCTAAAGCTCAAACCTCAATGCTCAATGCTCAATGCTCAGAGCTCAATGTAAAGCACAAACATGTTTGAATACTAAATTTTATGATAAATAAACTAAAATAATCCGAGTATTCTAAATTCTGAATATTCTGAATACTTTGAGCGAACATCAATTTCTACCATTTGATTTACTACCACTTTCAGAAAAATAGTACGTACCTAGTATCTAGAATCTAGGTACATCCTTCATGTTTTATGGTTTATTACAAAGACAATTTTTAAAAGCAAGTATTTATTACAGTTTTTACAAGCTTACAAGCAAACGGCACTGAACACTAAACACTAAACACGAATGAATGACTGAATACTTGAATGAAGAGCTTGATGATGAGAATTTCAAGATGAGGTCTAGCTTTAAATTGGGGTCGTTGACTTTGACACAGACGAAACGGTTTACTAAAAGAATCATACAAATCTGACGTCTGGCTTTGGAATTTCGACTTTTGACTCATGATTACGACGTACTCAACCCGGATTAATAATGCATGACACAGTAAAAATATCTGTAATTTGGGTTTATTATTGTACCATTTTGTCATATGGAGAATAAAATGGGAAATGAGACAGCCAGTCTCATAAGCAGAAATATCTCTGCACTCTACACTATACAGTCTAAAGTCTACTCGGTTTTACACATTACACATGTGAAAAATATGATCTTTATCTACATCTTTTTATATTTTTCCTTTTTCTTCTGCTTCTGCTTATACTTTTTCAGACCTTGGATAATAGATGTAGCCGCTCAAGTTGAGTCGAGTAAGTCGAGTAAGTCAAGCAAATTCAAGTCAAGATAAGACTTTTAGTTGAATGAAGGATATGAAAGATATGACGATATGAGTGCGAGACGGAAACATGTATAAAAACCAGTTTCCGCTCTCCACTTCCGTTTTCCTTCCTCATTCTTCTTTTTTTCCATACACAAAAGACCATGTATGTAGAATGTAGATGTAAAAGAAAGAAAAAAGAATAAGAATATCCAGTATGTGAGTGTAGATTGTAGATGCGTATACACTGTACAGTGTATAGTGTACAATGTTTTATAGTGAATATAGAACTGACGTTCCTTCTCATTCATTCTCTGTCTCTCTGCTTTCTTTCTTTCTCGGATATAATCCATGACGTGTCAGATTGAAGAAAATGCTCTTTTTCTTGAAACTTGGGTTAGTTTCTATGATAAATGATCCTTCTTACTTTTCCCTTCCTCTCATCTTATCTCATCTTTTACCTATTATTCCTTTTTTACTCATGCCTCCACAATCTACCATCTACAATCCACATTCTATATGTACTGAGTATAGAATTTCTCACCCTAGAAACTAGAAACCATAAAAGTTTACTCTTATCAGGATTTAAAATAAAATTTCAAGAACAAAATCTTTAGAGAAATTGGATTTTGTTATTCAAAAAAATAAAACGTTTTACTCTTTTGACTAAAATCTGGAATCTTGAATTTGAGACGCAAGTACTTGTTTCTTTATTACTGTTGATTGTTAAAAGGACAAAAGTCAAGTTTTTGAATCAAATAAGATTAAATAGAAACATTGGAGCTTCACAAATTTTATATCCTTTTAAAATGCACTTAAACTGCTACTGTCTTTTACATCGCTCAATTGTGATACAAAAATCTGACATTTTACTCAATTTAACAGCAAAGTGCAAAGTGTGCACTGTACACTGTATAAAGAATGTACACCGATAAAAAATCTTTCAACATGAGCAACGAAACATTGATGAAAAAGTGGGAGTTGAATTTCAAAGGTCAGGTTACAAAACTGGGAGCGTGGGTGAAGAAAATTGATTGTGAAAATTACCGACTGGTCGAAAAATAATGTCGTTCTATGTTAACCCTGTTGTCTTAACCCTTTTGTCTGCAAATTTTGTCTTTAATGTACATAAGTAGCTGGGTGTCTTTGGCTATTGAGTTGTGAGCAAGAGAGTCTCAAAGGTGACACTTATAAAATTGGCTAAAATCGTGGCATTAAGGTACAAAATGCTATTGCCCCAAGAAACGGGCAAATGATGTCACATGCATTTGTACAAAATAAGTACAACAGAAATGTGTCATTTCAGTAATGTTAATTTAGTTAACCCTTTGTAATTATTTACCACTGAAAAAAAATCATAAACTTTGAGCGCCTCAAATGCTTGACGACATTTTCATGCTAAAAAGAGTTGAACTCGGCATGCATAATTTTTTGGTATGCTGACAACACATTTCAAACTTTTTTAATGTGAATGGAGCACAGGTTTATACGCAGTCTAGAATTATGAGCTAAAGTCCATTGAACGTCCAGGGAACGGCAGAAAAAATTGACGACGCACGAACCAACTTCTTTCAAAATTTTCGTGCTTGTGAGTACTTGGGAATTTTTTCCTGGGGCTGCGACGGATTTATGGCAAAGAAATGTATCACATTAAAATGACAATTTTCTGTAGATCTAGGCCTGATTATATTTAGGAAAATAGATGAAAGCCTCCGAGAAAAATATCAAAACAAACTCATGCGACGAGTTTGCATTTTCCATGTCAATTTTCCAACATTTGATACCCAAATTATACTGGCTATAAAAATGGGAGTTTTATCGGAAGAAATATTTCAACAACCCCTCGTAATGGCCCTATGTCCATACTATTTTGGGACATCCCGAACCCGAACAAATCTCGCCAGGGGAAAGAAATTTCGAAACTTAAAGAAGATCAAGTCTGTAATTTCAGAGGTTTTTGACTTCCCAACGAAAAAGTTTTTTTTATTGGGATTGGGCAGGGCTGTGGCGATGGGGGCAAAATGTCGAGCAGCACTAAGAATGCAGTAACAAACCAATTCATTATATGTAATCTACCTCAATGCTTTAGTACTGAACGACATTATTTTTCGACCAGTCGGTATATCATGTCTTAGCTTCAATCTACAAAATAAGAAATAGGAAGTTTGAAGCATTTGCTCAATCGAGTTTGTGCTATGAGTTGATTTTGTTTGTTTTTCAAATTTTAAAAACAGAACAAGGAAACCTTTGTCACTTCTCCACTCGAAAGACTGGTTGAGGCACGCGAATAGCGAGAGCTCGTGAGTAAATAAATTATGATGCACAAAATACGAATGTGTGATCAATGATCAATGATTGATGAATCATTCTATTCTATTCGTATTTACAAAGTCTGTAAAGTTCAAGAAGTTGTAGAATGATTTTTCAAGTGGGAAGAAAGAAATGTCGAGTGTCGAGTGTTGACTATCGAGTAAAAGGTTGTGAAAGGGGAGTTAAATTGTAAATTTTAGAATCTAGAATCTAGAATCTAGAATCTAGAATCTGGAATCCAGATACATTGAGTAAGGCTCTCCAGTTCCAATCCCAATCCCAATTTCAAGGTTTCTCATTGAATTCAATTTTATTCATTTCATTTCATTCAAGATTCAACTTGAGATTTAACTCAATCAAACCATAAAGGCTCTGCTTATTTTTCTGTTTATTTGAAAACAACAAGCAGGGAAGCGGGATTAGGAAGAAGTAGGAAGTTGAATTTTTTTCATTCAGTCTCAAGTCTCAAGTTGAGCTTGTTGGCTGTTTAAATTCCCCACTCTCCACTCTCCATAGAGTTCATTTTGTCAAGAACCTGTGGAAAGTTTACTTTGTCCGTTTAGAGTTTAGAGCTCTTCTATATTCTACATTCCCTATTGTACAAGATTGAATGGAGTAGGAAGTTCCTTCAGACTTTTGACTATTGAATAGCAAAACTCGTTCCTAGCTCTTTTCAACTCTGCTCTTCACTTGATTGGTTTGTTTACTTTTATTTCTCATTTATTTCAAATAATTATCATTATCAGCACTTTTCGCTACCACTTGCACTACAACACCAACATCAAATTATACACAGTCAATTATATCACCGTTTTGGTTCTCTGTTCTATCTTCTGTTTGTCACAGGGCTCAACTGAATTGAAAATGAAAATGGTGAAGGTTCCTCCATTCTCGAACTCCCTTTTTCAATTAATTTGAATAAAATACCAAATACCAAATGCTCTTGTTCCAACCAAATCCAAAATTGTTATTCAAATTTAGTTTCTGTAACTACAAGTGATTTTTAATTGGCTTGCAAGTTTTTTCTACACCATTTTCACACCATGAACGGTAATCTCTGTTCTAAAAGAAATCAATGGAAATACACAAAGCCCTAACAGAATTTGTAGTTTAAAGGAACAATAATTTTTGTCATGCATTTTTATTGGGGCGTATCTCGGTGTTGTAATCAATATTAACATTCACCTTTTATTTCTTTATTTTTTCTTGATAAAAAAGACCAATTGCCTGCACGTTTTATCTATATATATATAAAAAATCTGCCGCTGGAATTCCTTCACCGAAAACTCGAGATACCAGATACCAGATATCGGATGCGTGTGCGTATCCCAATATCACAACTTTACGATTCCCGTCCTTATCATCATCGCTGTAAAAACAGGAGAATGAAACTCGACACTATGTACAGTGTACGCAGTGTACAATGTTCTTACAATGTACATGAGAGTTACACGATATCCACGTGGAATCTTGCACTTTTGTCAAAACATTGACTTGGACTTTCATAGCCGTAGTTCCAAGTTGCTCACGCACTGATATATGTAGACAGTAGACAGTGGCACTAGCCTTGGCACTGGCAATGGTATTGGTATTGGAGAAATCCGTTCGTCCTTCTCACTGAACAAATTATTGGAGTTTGTATTAACAAAGAAGAGAGACAAGGCGAAGAAAGGAAAGGAAAGGGAAAGTGGAAAAAAGGAAATCCAAGAAGCCAAGGAAATGAAAAGACAGCAAAAAGGAAGAAGAGGGAAAAAAGAAGAAGAGTTGGTTTTACTTTCTTCCTTATTTCTCTATCATATGTACAGCATACGCTTCTTTCTCCAGTCTAAAGCTTGTAGTCAGTGTACTTAAACTACTACTGGTGTGTAGAGTGTAGACTGTAGAGTGTAGATAGTGGCTTGTAGATACATAGTGCGTGTACTGAGTATTAGAGGAAACCCATGATTAGATTTCTACGTGTAGTTACTACTTGTTTACTCCTTCCTTTCTTACTTGAAGCTCGGAGGGAACTTGATTTAGAATGAAGAATGTAGATACATATCTGTATTGTACCATGTCAAATGCCGAGTGCGGAATGCCGAATGCCGAATGCTCAAAGTTCCAAAGTTCCAATGCTCCAATGTTTGAGGAGGAAGGAGTCGTATTTTTCTTGGTGAAAAATAACAAGCAAAGAAATGAAAGCTAGATGATGATGATGATGATGATGATGGGAATGAAAGTAGTGCAAAATTGTAGAGAACAGCAGCAACACTATTGTGTACGGATATGTACAATATCAACATGAGCATCACCATCAGCTTCAGCATCAGTACTTTGGATTTTGGACGACCAAGAAATAATCCAGCTTTCAGCTTTTTTTCTTGGCCAGCCTGTTCCTCTTGTTTCTTGTCCAGTCGGTTTTTCAGAGTAAACCTTTGAGTTTTTTCTCCTTTTTTCGGCGTCTTCTTTTCCCCTTCTGAACTGCAACGGGAGCAGGAACTGGTTAAAGAATTTTGGTTGGTAGATGTTGGATGTTGAATGTTGAATGATGATGATAATGATGATGATGCCTTTAAGTATTAGTTGATACATGTTGGCTAGCCCTGGATCTGGCACTGGGTCTGGTTCTCGTTCTCTTTCTTGTTCTAAATCTCACTCTGGTTCATTGTACGTTTATATTTTTTGGATTTGGGATAAGATGAAGGAGACTGTTTCTCTCACTTTCTCCATTTTTTCTATTTTATTTATCGTCCAGTGAGATGATCCTTCCTTATTCTCACCGTATGTTTCTTCATCCTCCATTCTCCGTACTCCGCACTCCATATTTCGTACTCCATACTCCATACATGTCGCTTTTTGTGACATTGAGATTAAATCAACCTCATCATGTTATATTACATTTTATTTGATGAAAAGAAAATGATATAACGGTTTCATCATGCCTTTAATTAGGTCCAAGTCGCTCTGTCTCCATCTTGTCTCTTGTCCCGTTTGCCTCTGTCTAGTGTCTAGTTTCTAGCATCTAGCATCTAGTGCCTGTTAACCAAACCCTGTTTTGTCTTGGCCTTTTGTAAAAAAATTGAAAGGAAAATCGTGGGTCTCGGTTCATCTTTTTGTAGAACGAGACAAAGTACCACATACTAGATACTAGATACAAGATACAAACAACATAAATATATAAATCATATTTTTTTCTCCCTTTGATTTACGATTTAAAAACTGGAACATTACAGTTTGTTTTTAAAAGACTTGTGGAAACATAAATCAAAACATAAAACATAAGGTAGATGACCTTTGAATATGATACACAACATGGAGTTTGGAGGTACTTTAAATTTGTAATTCGGAATTTGGAAGAAATACATCCAATCATTTGATGGATGAAAAATGATTGGATAGAGGAAATGAAATTCCTACCGAAATATTGAAAACGAAACGAACATGATTCAAAGGCGTTCCCTCTCGCTTAATAGAAGGAGCGAGCTAGAAATAGAAAGAGAAAATAGCATTAGCATTTAGCTTTGATTTATTAGCTCGACTCATTCTGAAACTGGTGAATGGGACACAACTCAATTAGACATAATAGAGCGAATAGTCGAGCTTTCTCCATGACTGTGTCTAGTGTCTAGTGTCTAGTGCCTCGATATTACAAATGTATACACAATTATGAACTTTGAATTTTGAATCGCGTGGAGAGAATGAATGCATCATCTTTTGTAGCACTATATTGTTCCTTGTACATTGTACACCATACACCATACACTGAGCACCGTGTACTGTGCATTGTGCATATTCATGCTTTTAGGTGCTACTTTAAAAGCGGAAATGGAAAACAGACGGGTTTCCTATTAATTCAGGTAAAATATGGGAAATATGGCATATTTTGCCTCTGGTTATAAAACCAACTAACTTTCTCCCCTTTCCATTTTCCAGCTCATATTCTGTCCCTGGCCTTCACTCTGACTCTGGTTTTGGTTTCAAATTTCCTACTCTTCAAACTTTATGCCTCTGCCTTATCGTAGTCTACCGTCTCGTTCTCGTTTTCCTCCTGGTTGTCACATACTCCAGCAAATACAATATCTACAAAGCAAATACACAATAAATACACAGTTCAGTAAATGTCCTCTAGACTCTGGATTCTAGACGCGCAATAAATAAGTACAAATAAATGTCATGATGAAAATTGGAATTGGAATTTGAACATTTATCCCAAATCACATAAATTCCACACGTTTTATGAAAATTGAGGAAATTGAAGTAGGATGATGAAGTGTTGGGACAAAAATCAAGTGTAACCAAATTCAAAAACTTTTTATACATAAAACATACGATTACAATAAATACTTGTGTTTGGATTTTATTTATTTAAAATTAAAATTTTAAATTTCAACCAATTTTCAATTCCTTTGGATTTTCCATTCGTCAGGAAGGAAATGAAGTACATGCACGGAAAATGGAAAATGTGGTACATGTTCAGTTCAAAGTGTGAATTTCACTTTTCCACGGTTGAGTTTTCGCAATTTGCGGAAGTAAGTAAAAGCAAAAGTACTTAGTATGAGTAGGAGTAACCACTTATGACGATATCTAAAAAGGAGGATGAGGGATATGATAAAAGGCTTCATTCACATCCTCGTGACACTTCTAATTGGCTCAAGTTTAACAAACTAATGGCTTTTGGGTTTGAGTTTTGCTAAGTGTTTGCGCCTCAACTCTCGACTCTCGATTCTCAAAATGTGGAAAGTGGAAAAAGCTTTTCCCAGAAATTACACAAGAAGTGTTGAGTGTTGAGTGTGGAATGAGTTGAATTAGACGAAGAGAAGCGCAAACTAAATACTTGCTCTGTGAAAGAAAAGGGAAAATAAGAAAGATAAAAGCGGAAATCAACTAAACTAAATACAATCTACATTCTATTTGAATATTTCTGAACTCCCTCTCAAATCCCAAAGTTTGCCTTGAATTTCTCAAGTCAAATCTCGAATCCTTCTTACATAAATTAAATCGCCTACTTGAAACTCGATAACTTGAAAATGCAAATCAAAGACGAAGGAAGAAAACCGAAGAAAACCAACTTTACTAATTCTTTTTAAAGGACTTTGACCTTTCCTTCACAAAACTTCTAGCGTCTTTTTCTTTTCTGCATCGTTTTTCCTGCTTGTGGTCGCGAGGTTTTCTCTTTGATTATAAAAGAAAAACTTGAATCAATGCAGTTCAGTTCAATTTAGTTTGCTCAAGTCTCAAGATTAAAGAACAAAACCACAGGAAAAACTCTAGTTGATGAAAGAGTGACGATAGAAAACTGAATACATTCAGAAATTCAGCTGGGAAGGATGAAACTTATGACTGAATTGAATTGGATTCCAGTGAATTGATTTTGCCTCGTTTTTCCTCTCAAAATCTGAATCAGAATCAAACGTTAGGAAAGGAAATGTGGATTGTGGATAGAAAGAAGCTGCAGTAGACATTTAAGAAAATAAACGTATTGGCTCACATATCAAAATGTACATTTCCTTCGGCACCACTAAAATTTAATGGGATGACGATGAAACCTCATAAAGTTTGAATTTATGTAACATGTATTATCCATGTTTCCTGCTGTATCTTGTACAAATGTACAAATGTACTTATGTAAAATGCATAAAAATACATCACGTCTGTGTAAATGTCATGCTCAACACCAAAACTTCAAAATTTCAAAACATCAAAACACCAAAATACCAAAAGTGTTTGTTGTATAAACCATCAAAATTTAAATCTGAAAATAGATAAATAAACATTTAAGTTTCCTCTTCCAGTTCTAGTTTTATATTTTACCCTACAAAGTTTTATATTTTTCTTCTGATTCATGACCCTGGTGACTGATGACACAAATCTAAATCTGTCTGAATATACAGATTTAGATTGATAATCTATGATCCACGCACCGTCAAATTATGAATCTAAATATAAACCCCAATCTAGATATTTTCCCTTGTTTTAAGAGGCTGTGGGTTGTGGGTGGATGTGTAAAAGATAGTTTGAGAATTTGAAATTTAAAGAATGCGAGCAAAACCAAGGAGTGAAATTTTTGAAATTTCAAATTGCTTTTTTCTACAGTCTACAGTCTACAGTTTAAAATCTACTGTCTATCCTTTGTGAACTTGTTCAAAAGAGAATGATATACAAAAACAAGCAGAGTAAAAAGTAAAAAAGGGATTTTGTACTGTTTTCTACACCACCCATTCTCGATTCTCCATTCTTCGATTGGGCAACAAGAAGGAGTGGCACAAAAAGTTAAAGTGAAAGTAAAAGTTGGTAAATGTAAAATGCATCATTGTTTCTATTCTCAAAAGTCAACAGTCAAAACTCCAAACTCCAAACCCAAAACCCAAAACCGCCTCGTCAAAGTCAAACGGGACTCGATGCTCAATACATTTTACCCTCAACTTTTTTCTTCCTTTACCAAGTGACGGTTGATGTTCCAGAGCTTCTTCTTTCTCTTTTCCAACTCAACTCAAAACTCAACTCAGCTGAACTAAACTTTAAACTGAACTCAACTAAATTGAATACTACTTTTGTCTTTGTCTTTGTCGCTGTCGTTGTCTTTTTCTGAGTTAGAGAGTAGAGAATGATAAAATACTTGATTGATGTGTCGTACAAAGTCTGAAGTCGTGAAAAAAGTGCTTTGCATCATTATTTTGAAGAGAGAGTATTATTGAAGAGAGAGAGTATTATTGAAGAGAGAGAGTATTATTGAAGAGAGAGAGTATTATTGAAGAGAGATTACAGAAGAGAGTATTATTGCTCTCCCTTCCCCTTCCACATTCACATCGACATTGACTTGAACATCGACAGGCAGTAGTCACTATTGCATCCCCAGCAATTCGGTTTCGGTAATATGAAATATGTAATAGAAATCGTATGCAGGATGACAGCACCCTGGCAATCCTATTCGTATTCGCATTCACATTTTTCTACAAATATATCTACAATCTACACTTTACAGTCTACCCTCTACAACCTACAACTTACACTTTTATTAAAAGACAGACAGGAGCAAGTGAAGGTAAAGTGGTGGGAAGGAGGAAAATATATACGAAAATAAATGGAAGAACACTGCACTTGAGAAGAGACTTTGAAATATCGTATATCGTATATTGGAGCAAGGAATTGGTTATACAAATGTAGAATGTAGAATGTGGCATCTCCTCTTCTTCTTTTGTGTCATGTTGAGAAATGGAGAACAAAAGAAAGTCGGACTCTTTTTTCATCCAGAACTGCTCTGTCTCCGTCACTTTTCGCCCTTCTCCTCTTCTCCTTTTCTCGTTCTATTTCTCTTCCTCCACGAATTTTTCTACATTGTACGTTGTCTTTTTTCCTTTTTTCTAATACAATAATAATACTTTCCGCCTTTTGGTTTACTATTCAGTATTCACTTTTTTCACAGTTAGACGTTAGACTCCAGACTCTAGACTCTAGACGTACTGCTTAAACTCCAACTTCAACTCTGCACACTGTAAACTGTACACTGTACACTGTACACGGTGTACAATGTAAGCTGTACGTGGTACAGTTTCTTGTAGTCACAACAAAAAGATGAAGTTTCGTTTTCTCTACTCTCTTCTGTAGTGTTCAAGGATTGTATATACTCTATATATTCAACGACCAACTGTGAGTACATTGTAAAGGCTGTAGAATTTTTTATTCTTTAAGACAGAATGAACTTTTGGCCAAGTCGAGTCGAGGAGAGTAGAGTGAAAGTTTTGACAAAAAAGTGATATTTCTGCATGTAATTCTGTAGTATGTACAATGTACACAAAGGATCCAATTTTCACTGGTTCTGGTTCTGGTTTTACTTTTACTTTTTTACTTTTAGGCCTAGTTTTACTTTTAGTCGTCTTTTAGTTCCCCTGTTTTGTCTTTCGTCATGTCGTCCTTCTTTTGTTTCCCGCATTCACATACATCCATGATAAAAAAGAAGAAAGAGAAAAGAATTATGCGTGTAGGCAGTTCCATAGTCGGCATAATAATAGTAATAGTCATTGTCGTAGGAATAATACTCATGTAGCAGAAGAATAAGTACAAGTCACAACTCAGCCAAGCAAGCCAACCCAATCCAAGTCAGACCATTTCATATACCATGCTGAAGACTGAAAACTGTTGTGAAGAGAAAAAAGGGACGAGAGGGACAGCTCAAGTGAATAGAAACCAAAGACAAAGACACAGACAAAGAGATAGAAGAGACACTGTTGTACAGTAGTAGTACAACTACATGAAATTCAAAATTCCAAAATACTAGAGCATAGAGCAAGGAAAGGGAAAAGTTGTAAAGTTAAAAAAAGGCTCAAACTTTCTCTGTACCTATAGTACATAGTACATGGAGAATGATAATTTAGGGTTGAAATGTGGTGAAACAAATTTGGTTTCATTCCTTTCCGTGTTTGTTCCACCATTATTTTTTCCCAACAAGTATCCTCAATCCACTTGTACATTCTAAATTCTACATATTACTTCCTTCAACCATGTGACTCCTAATATAATATGCAAGTTTAAAATGTTCCTCTTCATATTTCACATATATAATTTGTAAAACTATATGTTCTTCCACATGAAATGGGAAATGGGGGAGGAGGAAAAGAAAGGCAAGGAGATGAAGGAGAGCATAAAGTATAATATTATGCATACAGCTATGATACGCACATATGCATACAGAAATGCGTATGAATATGAGTACACAATGTTCATTGTATCAATGCATATGGTAGATTGTAGATTGTAGACATATCGTACGCCGTACATTGTACATTGTACAAGAGAAAAAACTAGAGAACTAGAGAAAGTAGAAAAGTAGGAAGTGCTAGCGGCTCATTGCCGAAGCAATGAAGGACAATTTATGCAGGGCATAAATAGGGACACCATTTACTCCATCCATGTGCCTTCATCCTCAGTTTTTAGCTTTTTCCTCCTTCCATATTCTCCAGCTCTTCAGTTTCCTTCAACCAAGTCTGATGAAAGAACAACAGCCGTAAAAGAACCAGAACCAGAACAAGAACAAGAGTATGAGACAATTGCTCCCTCCACGCATCTCATTACTATTACTATTAAACTACCTCCACTACTACTGGCATTGTGAATTGTGAAGAGAACCCGGAAAACTGAAATACTCATTTACTGGCGTTGGCATTGGCATTGGAATTTCCTTGCCTCTCCTCTCAGCTCCTTAAACTGACAAAAGGACGGGAAGGAAAGGACAAAGTCAGGAACTACCGGCTATGAATATTAAAGATTTTACTCAAAATTCTAGGAAAACAAGGTATGACTCGTGAGAAAACTAAAGTGCCAACTCAGCTCAGACTACTTGCTCTTTTGACTGTAGAATATATTACATTTTTCTGTTGAAAATTCATTCCTTCAGTAATTCATTTCATCTGACGATGACGATGAGGATGAAATGAATTGAATCAACGAGTTCACGTCCTTGTGGATTTAATAATTGCTCTACAGACTTTGCACAATGGAACATGGACGAGGACGAGAAACCCGAAAAAATCCGTACGTGACTCTTACCATCAATGAGCTCTCATTTTAATTTTATCTCCATTGTAAATATCATAAAGGATTTTTTTTAAGCAGAAAAAACGTACGAGCTTCCTCGTTTTACAAAGGACATGTACCACTATTATCATCAGTATTATCACTAGTATTATTATTATTATTATTATTAATGCTATAAGAAAGCACGCACATTGTTGGTCCTTCAAGGAACAAATCTGTGTCAATCTTATTATGTCTAGTGTCTAGTGAGCTACGTGCACTGTACATTCTACAAATATAAATCTGTATAGCATTGTATTGTACTTTGTAAAAATATGAAAGTTGTGACAGAAAGCTCCAAACACTAGGCACAAGATACAAGTCACAAGTCACAAGTGAAATGATGCTCCATGCTCCAAGTTCCTGGTTCTATTCTCAACAAAAAATTGAGATGGGAGATAGTGAAAGTTGGTAGCTAGTTTTCCACAATTTAAGAGTTGGATAAAGACATCGGGAGGCAACAAGCAACAGCAAACAGTAAGATAGACAGGAAAAGAAGGGAAAGGAAAAGCAGCGTACCTTTTTCACTGTAGAGTGTAGAGTTTAGAGTTTTTACAATACACAATCCACAATGCACAGTAAGTACAAATGTATGTATAGAAGAGATGAGAACTGATTCCCATTCGATGATTCTCCAAAGGCCTCTCAAACTTCCCATTCAACAAACAGCAAACCTCGCTCACAACCCTTTTCTTCCCTTTCTTTCCTCTTACTTTCTTTGCAGAGAGTGATATACAGTAGACTCTAGATTGTAGACTGTTGAGATTCTTCCTCAGAGTTTTTTCTTTTCTTCACAGCCTACAGTCTGTAGTCTGTAGTCTGTGGAGACCGATCTTGTGGGAGATTGTGCGTGAGTTGTCTATTCTTTCGTTCATCGTATTGTATTGTACTCTACACTCTACACTCATGTACATTATTGTAGGTAGAATTCTCCCTCCAGCACTCCTTATATTTTTGATGTTTATTTTAATACCAGGGGAAATATTTTTGACGGTCTATTCCCACATTTTAAAGTTGACTTGGGTCACCCCATCACAGAAATCCATGTATATTTTACCATTTATGCATATGCTTGGAAAATATTCCACACATTTGTACATTGTACACTTAATCATATTGCATGAGCATTGAACATAATGTCTTTTTTCATCATATTTGACATTTTTCTTATGTCTTGTGCCTCGTGTCTCGTGTCATGATGGCGTTGGAGTTGGAGTTGGCTGCCTTTGCTTTGAATTTTCCCAGAATTTTGAAAACGTGAGATGTTTTGAGCTCAAATTCTCTCTGTGTAATTTTAGATCACTGTGCTTTGAAATTTGAGGATTTCCTTGGCTTGCTTTCCATAACAATGGATTCGTTGTATTGAAAATTGATTCAAATTATTTTAAAATACATGTACATTGTACGTTTGACATTGCACATTCAAGAGTTTTCTTCGAAATGACAGAAAACAAAAGAACGGAAAAACGGGAACACGGAAAAACAGGAAAACGGAAAGGGAAAGTGGAGAATTACAAGAACAGAAACCATAAAGTTTTTTTTCTACAAATTCGATTTGCTTGAGATTTTCCAAAAAAGTATTATCCATCTGATTTAGGTAAAGAGTAAAAAAGTAAAGAGCAAAGATCTGGTTCATCTTTCAAAAGTCTGCTTGATGTGTTTGACTTTATTATAGTTGTATGGTGTACATACAGTAGATTTTGAAAGATACAGTAAGATAGAACAAGATAGAGGAAAAACAAAAGACCAAAGAAAACCTGTTCCATTTTATGTTTTAAATTTTACCTTTTCCCCCTTTCCTCCTTTTCTATCTTTGTTCTTGTATCTTGTGTTTTTTTCCTAGGAAATAAGTTGCAGGTAAAATGTAAAACGAGAAATGTAATACATGCTCAATGCTCTTTGCTCCTGTAAGTTTTACTGATAAAAGCTTCAAAGCACGAGACACGAGGCACGAGGTAGGTCTCATATCCCATTTTCCTCGTCCTTGGTTCTTTGTTCTTCGTCGCTTGTCCTTTGTCCTTTGTCCTTTGTACGTGTACGTGGACAAGTTTCCTTATAGAATGATAGAATGAAAAGGGTATTATATTTTGGTATCTACTCTCCCGATTTCGCATGTCATCAAACAAGTCTACAACTGAATTGAACTGAAATTGAGAACAAGTACAAAGTACTATGTACAATGTACAGTGTAGGGTTGAAAGGCTGAGCTTAACAATCCCGAGAGATTCTGGTGGTCGGTGGTCGGAAAAGCGGT
>JAQGBH010003221.1:0-20702 GCA_034698265.1 Sminthurinus aureus | reverse complement strand
TGGAAGGGACACTTTTGGTTATTTTAGCACTTTACAAAAAACATATTAGTGTCCGAAAAAAAGAAGAGAAAGCTTCATCTCTCGCTTATAATAATATATTCGAAAGTAAATTACTTACAATAGATTGAGAAGACGTGTAGTTTGGTGATAGTGTGAGGTCAATCTTGGGTCTTTTGTTGACTGGTTCCACGACATCATCAACGTCACTATCTGAAGTATCTCCAGGGAGTGGATCAAATATACTAAGAGGGTCTAACTCCATTAGATCAAATATCTCAGCTGTATATGGTAACCTCGTCTCATTGTGTATATTATTTGAAGAAGATTCAGATTCATCCTATTATATATATATATATAAAACATAATACGTTTTTTTAAGTTTTATATTTTACTAAATGATTTTTGTAACACATAAAATAAGTTATTGAGCCAAGCAATTAAAATCAAAGGGTAAATCTGGACGACGATTAAAGTATTTTTTAAAGTATATTCTGTACAGAAAAAATGAGAATGTTTAATATAAAAATTTACCCAAAAAGAAGTGACCAGATAATCAGCATCTTCGTTTATGAAGTCCATAATAATAAACTTATTTAACTGTTTGAACTTAAATAAAACAGTTATCAAAATCCAAAAAAAAAACTGCAAGAAAATATTTACTATTATTGTGCGAACACACAGGAACGAGTTACTTTAACTGACTCATACAAAAGTAATCAATTAGAGACCAATTTTACAATAATACCCTTTAAAATCTCATGCCCTGAAGCTAAGTTTATTGACACTTACTTACCAAAATTATAATTAAAGAGCACTTAAAAATTAAAAATCTAAGAACGCATTTAGTGCGTGCTACACTTTATAATGCATGATGCAATTATGCGCATATATGTTGAGTAAAAACTCTATGAGTCTGTAGTTTTTTGTAGGGAAGTGAGCCACTCCCGACACAACAAGAATCATCATTTTACTCAAGGTAGATGTGTCTGATGCACCATTAGCATAATATTGCATTGCTGACTAAAATTAATTTAATTGTGTGAGTGCAATTAAAGTTGTTTTCATAATTGGTTAACATATTTTTAATGTGAAGTCAATAACGGTAAGTTGTGTGTAATTTTTCTACATATTTTGTTAATAAGTAACTGTTAAATTATGTAAAAACAAATCTACATAAATGTCTCAGTTCATTGTAAAAAAATTATGTAAAAGATTTTGTATGATATTTGCAATCACTTCAAGTATGACAAATATTTCAATCATTTCAACCCTCATTATGGAAGAATGTGAACATGAACTTGTTTATATATGTTTACATACAATATCAATGCCTTTGAAAAGATTACATAAAATAATATAATAATAATTCTTTATGATTTTATACTCTATAGTGATAGTAAAAACAGATTTTAAATGCGTAATGCTGAATATATATTGCATTTTTTTTAAAAAATAATAGGTAGTGATTTGAAAACAAAAGAAGAAATGGCATCGTCAATATTGGTCAAAATATTTTTCTACGACGAATCTTCATCAATGTCGAGAAATTCGGTCATTACCCATGTTGATGTAGAAAATAATGGAGTATCATTACCAACAGTAATCACCAAGGGTCAAATGGAAACCGTGCTAGAATATTTAAATGAGAATTTTATTGTGCAACTGTATGATTTAAAAGAAATTAGAATATTCGATCTCAGCTCAAATCCTTTGAATGAATCAAATAAAGTTAGACTCTTAGCAAAGTATGGAAACTTTGTAACAACTCTTTCATCAATACCGATGAATCAGGTAGAAGACTTATATGGAAAGGCCCAGGAGCTATTCAAACTACTTCAGATTGTTTCGCCCTTTGTTCATTATCTCGTCTTCAGCTATTATTATTTCAACGTTCAATTTAGAAGAGTCGTCTCGATGAACTTCCCAAGTCTAAAAACGATCGGTATTTCGACAGCTGGAAATGAGATCGAAGAGCAAGAACCGTCATCGTCAAATTTCGTCCAATTTCTGAAGTATTTGATGAAGTCGGAGAGAGTTCAGAGAATCCAAAATCTACCGATAAATTGGTTTGATAGAAATCTAATAAATACTGGGCTGACTGAGGATGAAGTAAAGACGAAAATTTCCTCTGTCTTGATGGACGAACCAAAACCAAATCAAGGGAATCCTATTGGCGATCTGGATTCTATCAAAGACTTCGCATTTCATAATAAAGATCCACAGCTACAACATCTTACGGTCAATGGTGTTTCTACTGATGATTATCCTTCATGCCAACTCTACTGTATGCGTATATCTATACTCATCATAAAGAATAAAAATTCCTTGACTGACTTGAAATTCAATTTTAATGCTGCTGAAAGTGGGTTAATTGGAGGAATGCTTTTGGGATGCAAGTCTTTGAAAAGTCTAGAAATAAACTTGTGTGATGGGAGTGGAGATATTTTTAGAAGCGGTCGGGATCCTCATTTGGTTGTTCCAAAAATAAAATCCTTTTCAACAAATGCTTGCAATGATGACATGTTAAATAAATTGTGGAACCTGGAAAACTTCAGTTCGAATAAAATGGAACCATTACAAAGTGTAAGAAAATTAATAATTGCCTTCCAAATGTCAGCTTCTCTGATCCCTAAATTGTCTATGATATTCCCTCTAATCACAACATTGAAATTGAAATTTGAAAATCATCCAACTGGAAGTACTGGGCTACCTTATTTCGCCAGCGGACTAATCACCCAATTTCCATCACTCAAGCGTCTTATGGTCATTGTAACTGAGTGTAACCACCTCCCTTCAATCCCCCGAGATTTTTCAGGTTTTTTGAAGCGTATTAAAGGTAAAAACCAAATAATTTAATAAAGCATAATACATAGGGAAAAAATATCATAATGCTTACATATTCTATTATGTAATGGAACAAAAGGATTTGATGATGTCAGGATGAATTAAAATTTTATGGATAAAACTAATTCATTTCCATATCTATTGTGTATTTTATGTGTTTTATAGGTCTCCAAGAACTTCACTTTGAATTGAAGAATTCAATTGATCAAATCCCGGACCGTACCACATTGCCATGGCTATCGTCTTTCAGAACAGCAATGAAGGAATGTAACATCAAAGTCACCGTTGGTCTAGACGACTTGGTCAATTCTGATGCAATGTTATGCAAGTAAAGTTAACTGCAAACTACCATTAAATATTTTAAGTACTTAGTGTACAAAAAGAAAAACGTCGAATAATCTTTTGTATATGAATAATAAACTTATTTCCATTACTTGAGTAATTTCATTTTTATATAAATATTGACATACGAAAAAAACATTATTATACCCAATAGTTAATACTTATTTTTTATATGTATTTTATAGATATGAAAAAAACACGAGACCAGATTTTGTGTGTTCTGGAGGAGGTGGAAAACGAGAGAGCAATTCAGCAGTGCCTCATGCAATAAGGTGATCCCAATATTGACTATAATCATAATATTATATATTATTATATGCTATACTATGCAATAAAAGTATTACTGTTTATATAAATAAAAGTAAACTTTTAACAATCGACAAAGTATAATATAAAATATTTATATAAAATGTAAAGTTTGCTCGTACGTTCAAACTTTTGCATAATAATATTAATAATGTGTAAACGAGTAGGTGCTGAAAAAATTAGCACAAAATACCAAAATAAAACTCAGAAACTATGTGCAGAATTTTAAGTAACAATATAAAAATGTATAAAAATGAACCATAGTATAAAAACTGCATGTCATGGTCCTTAAAATGCTACTTTAAAAGGCTAAATTCTGAGAAATACAATATATATATATCATGCATCTCGCTCTATTTATGTTCAGGTTCTGTTTTTTTTTGGACTTTGAAAAAATTGTATAAACTTTGTGATTGTTGGTTGTAGTAGAATTTTCAATTTCTATCACTGTATTTTACATAATAATAATACATTATGTATAAACTTGTTATTTAAAGTCTCTTATTTATAATTTGTTTGAGAAAGTATAATATTCTATCAAATCAGGGTGTGGTATCTTTATCTCCTTCTTTTTAAACGATGCGTTAAAATCGTGTAAAGAAAGTCTTACCTTTGTATATGTGGTTATTACCATTATTCCTACTAGAGACCATTATTAATTATTATGTTCGGAGTTTTGAAAAATATATTGTGCTATCAAAATGCTCGAATTGAATAATATTATAATAATTGTGCACGTTTTGGATATCAACCAGAGATTTTTAAAATATGTCAAACGCCGTAAATTTTTGAAATGTTATAGCACTGATGGAATTTTACTGTTAGGTATTCATAATATTATTACTATAACCATGTTATTATAGTCTAGACAGACTAAAAGCTATAAAAAAAATACTGCAAAATATATGAAATAACATCATGATAATAAAAAAAAAAGATTATTATCCCCGATGTAGAATATACTATATATATTGTTTGTACAGGCGTGGTTGCGAATTTATTTCATTATTATACATAATATTTAGTAGTGGAAAGCGTCGTCATAAAATCACAACATGTTTCAAATATGATAAATAACTAAAACTGGGATAGTATAAATAGGAATTATATATCATGGTTTTCATAAAATCATAATAATAATATAGAGAGGCAAATTATCCCAGCAAATTGTAAGGAAATACTCTCCATTTCCCATATTATTATACCTATATTTGTGTCCTGCATAAAACTTAAATGTTCTTACTTCTTATACATAAAACTCTTTGGACATTATAATTAATTTGAAATTAACCTGAGCGAACTATGTATAGTGTGCAAACCGATAGTATGTATATGTATACATGTATAATGACTAAAATATTTTGTGACCAGCTTTTATAAGTACACATAATATAATATAATAATATTAAAACTTTCAGACTTACTTTTTTGCTTCATATTATAATCAGTAAAAGTATGACTTAGAAATAGGAACTAGGAGTTTTTCAAACCAAGTAATTTTAACTTTTGTGACAAAACAATAAACGCTTGCTCATCCATGTTGTGTACATGGACAGTGTACTAAATAGTAAATACATACTAAGAATTAAGAACTAAATAAGATTACGGTACAATGTCAGGTAAGATCTCCACTGCATTCAAATTCACCTAAAGGAAATAAATAGAACAAAGAAAAAGACAATGTAAATTTTACATTTTGTTGTTTATAGTTTTGCTACATACATCAAAATTGAAAAGAGAGTTTAAGAGTACTTTTGAAATTTAAATTACAGACGATACACATTAATGTAGTGCCGTATTTAAATTTTAAATTAATAACGAACATATTTCTAGATATATATTATATATATTCTTATGGTAAAAGTAAAAGTAAACCATGGTTCACCAGCATTGGATTCTCTGCATCGACATAATCAAAATTTTCAGGATTTTCAACATGATTACATTCTGCCTCGTCTTCAGCTGATTCTTCGTCAATGTCTGACATTGGAGACATGTATAAATCACCTTGATCTTTAACGAAATTTATAAATACCTGAAACATAAACCAGAAAAACACAGAATATGAAATATGGTTTGTATTATTGTTCATAATTGTATTAGTGGTTGGGAATAATATTATAGTATTGTAGTAAACTTATAATATGAAGAAGACAGTTCCATACATTATCCAAAGTATTTTGAGAAACAGAGTACTCATGAACAAATGATTCCTTGACTAGTAATTCCATTTTTTCAAATATGTCCTCTAAGCACACAAACGTTGAATGTAGTTCATAATGTAAACAGTTGCAATGCTTCTCCTAAAATCATACAGGTAAAGTTTTTTTTTCCAGATGAGTATAGAAATTCGTTGATTTCGAAAACCTTTTTGAAATTATATATATGATATTATATATATATATGAGCAGTACCTTCAAAACGGCAAACGGGAAATGCTCTATAAAGTATGTTTCCACATCCATTGTCCCATTATCCAGCGTTTTAATTTTGATAGAATATCCATCACCAAATCTATTTAAAATAAAATAAAATACATTTATATTGTATTGTCATTCCATAATATTCTATAATTATTGGAAGTTTCAAATAAATTGTACATCAACGACGGATATGTGATCAGCTTACTTATTTTTCAAATGTTGTGTACTTCCAAGACATTTGAAACGTCCATTAACCTAAAAGTAAATATACGGAATGAAAAGAGAATCATGCATAACTATACGAATAATACATTTGTCAAAACCAAAAACATTGTGATTTTGCACAACCTGTGCATTTCCTAATGTGTGTTCTGTTATACTTTAGTCTTTAGTCATTAAATATTAAATATAAACTATTTTTATTACCATGATTGCAAGACGAGTACAGAGAACTTCACATTCCTCCATCGAATGTGAAGTAAAAATGATTGACTTTCTATCTTTCACCAAAGACAAAATCAAATCCCACAAGAATCTTTTAGAGTATGGATCCATACCTAAACATTTAGAACGAAAAATTACAAGAAAATGGATAAAATATCAAACTGTATTATATAAGTACATTGTAAGTAAAGAAAAATCAAATAAAAACCATAAGATATTTGTCTACTAACCTGTCGTCGGTTCATCCAGATATATTAGTGACGGTCTACCAATAAGAGCAATCGCTGTAGAAACTTTTCTTTTATTTCCTCCAGAGTAAGTTCCAACTGGGCGATCTGCGAATCGATTCAAGTCTAGTTTTGTGAGTGCCCATTCTACCAACTCATCTCGGCTGCTTCTTGTGACTCCACGTAGGCTACAAATAATAATAATCAAGTAAATGGGACACATGAGCAGAACAAATAATGTTCAATCAATTTTCGTAGAAAAAATGTCATCATTCTATTATTTGAACCTTGAGCCACTTCACTGTGCTTTGAATGCATATTAAACAGATGTTCTTAAACTTTAAACCAGACTTACGTTGCATAAAGATTTAAGTGATCTCTGGCTGAAAGTTCGTCATAAAGAGCATCGAATTGTGGACTACAATAAAATAAAAATTTAAACAAATAAAAATCCCTTGAATTTATCAAAAACTATGTACATTGTTTATATTTTTATGAATGATGAGCATCACATTATAGCTTTTCATACCAGTAGCCAATGAATTTGTATGCCGCTTGAAGTTCATTTTTCACACTGAATCCATTTATTAATGCATCTCCACTTGTAATTTGTATATCCCCTGTGAGCATTCTGAATGTGCTGGTTTTTCCAGCACCATTAACTCCGAGAAGACCGAAACATTCTCCAGAAGGAACACCCCATGACAAGTCATCCACAACTAAATGTTTTCCAGTCTTTCTGGTATGATAAACCTTGGTCAATCCTTTCACTGTCAGAATATCTTCATCGGCTGAACTTCTTGCTACTCTCTTCTTCTCATTCAACACATCAGTATCTTCTTCTTCTCTTACATGAGATCCCAGAAATTTTTTGTAAGCTCTATACATATAGAAATATATATTTATAAAAAAGAGGACAGAAAAAATTTCACAATTAAGTTCTGTATTCTGTATGAAATATGAAATAAGTAAACTAGAAAGTATCACTACAAGTCATATTATAGAAAAACGATGAAAACGTGTACCGTGGTTTTCGAAAAAAGTTGTACTCGCATAACAAGGCAATAATAAAGAAGGAGATTCCAGTGAAAGCCATTGCTACAAGATTCCGATTTATAATTTCCCATGAAAATGGACTTTTTACCTTGTGATATTGTCCTATAAAATATAGAATAAACGGGGTGTTCAGTTACCAATCCATCAACTGCTTTATTTTGTCATTTGTACTGTGTAAATATGTTGTAACGGACATAATATTTACACTCACCAGTATTCAAGAGGAATTGGTTATAATACTCATTAAAGGCAATATCCATGAGTCCTCGACCAAGACAATAATTTGGAAAAATCAAGAAAATTGATTTTAAAACTACATGAATTTCCCCGAGAAGCTAAGAAAAGAAAATTGAAAAGCATGTCATTTTTTATTTTTGTTAGTAGAGTAGAGAGCAGAGTATGATTACATGAATAAATGAGCACGCAAACCAAAGAACAAATAATAACGTAAATATCGACTATACCTCATCATAGGAGAAAACTTCTAGTAGGAAACTGGTCACAATACATGTGATTCCAGTGAATAGATTCCCAACAATAAGTGAAATATAAGCTGCACTTGGATCTTTGAACAGAAATGAAGCAGGATACATCACCGGTGTTATTGCATACCTGAAAAGTTAAATTTAGAATTTTAGAGGACTAATTCATACGTGTTATTAAAATAATGCTCATACTTATGCGTATGAGTGTGTATGAACAGTGAACAGTGACTATAATAATATAGAAATTCTGTGATGTGTATTAAGCGTCTGTTGGTTTCCTTACCCATACATGAGGAAAAGTGAGACTACAGCTGGAAAATTTTGTTTGGATGTGTATGCTGGTATGTCGAATATCAGTAAAATGACAATACAAAAAGCAGCAGGAACTGTGTAGTTTAACTAAAAAATCAAAATGCAAAAATATACCATTAATATCCACAATAAAGATATTTTTAAATGTACAAATATCATAAATAAAAATAAATAAAAAATTACAATATCCCAAGTATAGTTTGCGACCCAGTACACAATACGATGGACCCCACTTATCATTTGCAATTGAAGACCACCACCTACATTTACAAATTTGCACAATTAATGATTAAACTTATTGCATGGCATGTGGTCTAATATTATTATTATTATCTTTGGTCCATTCGTTCATGATAAACAGTAAAAAGGTAAAAACTTTTATGTAAATCAAAATCCAAGACTTACTTGCTCTTTCGTAGACAAGGAAAATGACAAAACTGGCTGGAACAAAAGACATTGCAACAATGATGAAAATTGCAATGAGGACATCATTCCCTTGAATAATTTCATCCTGAGAAAATATTGTTTGAGAGTTTGGAAAGGGATGATTGATGAGTGTAATTCCTAGAAGAAGAAAAAAACATTGGAAAAGAGTATTTTATGAGAGTGTCCTTTTGCAATCAGTAATGAGTCATCTGGTACTAAAATTCTTTTGATACTATAATCTACAATCATGAGGGGAAAAATGACTATAGTGAATCTTGAATGATAATTTTACCGAATGATGCAGGTGATCCTTTTTCTAATGGGAGATTTGCCCTCAAAATTGCATTGTTCATAACATTGACAAATATTGGAATAGAATGGAATCCCTGATTATTGAACCAGATTTTGGCAGCATGTCTCACAGCAACTTTGCGGAATACACTGGGAGAACTTTGACCAAATTCATGTGGCACCGCCGTGTTCAATAGTCCAAAGCTTAATCCTCCATATCGAGTCAATCTACATGTATTATATATTTTCAAAATATATATCAAAACCAATACTACTACTAAAAACCATAAATTCGTAATAGTTGAAAAAATCAGAAAAATTTAGATTTTACCTGAACATGTCTGTTGTGTGAAGGTAGTATTGTGATTCATTTTGGCCACTTATATCAATCAAACTATCTCGAGTAATCAATTCCACAATATCTGGATCTGTATATCCGTAGGATGGACAACTAAATCCCGTATTGTCTTCATTGCATGTACAAATTGGATATTTCCTGAATAAAAGAAAGCATTCATATTGTATTTTATATTTTATACTTTATTTGCACTACATACTGTGAAAAAAATATGCTACACAACCACTACCATATTTAGATAAATTTCTGCAAAATCTGGAAGGAAATAGAGCAGAATCGTGTAATATTATATAATACATTTGAAATTTCACTTACCGTTCACGAGATGAGGGAGAAGACTGAGTGAAATTTTCTGCTTCATGAACATAAAATTTTGAATAAGTTTTCCTTGATGAGAACGAACTAGCACATAAACTGTCATAGTCTGACACATCCATATAGATTTCCGGGGATTTTTTCTTCCATGTATTGAGTATGTGTCCTTGAACATTGTATGGATTTCTATAAGCAAATATAAACCGAATAATATAAAACAACTGAAAATATATGCATGCATGCATAAGAACTGGGGAAAATAAGTAGCAAGAATGCGTAAAAATCAAGAATAAAATTGACTTACTTGAGAACACAGATTGCCCCAATTCCAGACGGTAATAAAAGAGTTGCTGTAATTTTACTCGAGTCTGCATCTTTATAGAAACTAATACATATACAAGGGAATTTTTCAAAAGTTAATTATCTACTGTGTATCGTGTATTGTATTGATTATTTTGACATTTGATAAACTCATTTGATAAACTGTCTTCATAATATAAAATCGTGTAAAAAATTATGTGTTAAATAATGAAACGATAAAAGGGAAAAAAATATTTACTTTTTCTCCTGCAAGTCTAGCTTATTGTTAGCGTATCCAAGAACAATTCCTCTTCTCTGTGTGAAATTGTAAAATTGAGAGGGTGAAAGTATCATTTCAGGAATATCTTCTAAGGCCGGTGCTGTGAGAGCAACGGACATTGCTACTGACACAAAGAAAGCTGGTAGTAGTATCTAATTATTATGAGTAAAATGTAAAAGAATAATTATTATTAGACTAATTATGTGTGTACACACACATACATTGTGCAATAATTGATATTTATTACTGATATAAAAGGGAAAATATCAAATAACCTGAGAGAAAAGGCCTTCAATATTTTTCCGCGTGAATAAATAGCGCTTGCACAATAGAGCCCAAAACTGTTGTAACAATAAACTATTTCGTCCTTGTACGTATGAAGCTTCAAAGTTTTGTTCTCCTTTCCATTTTTTACCAGTATTTCCCCGTGAGAGACCCGTTCCGATTGTTCCTTTATCCATTAATTCCAGTAGTTGTGAACTCGCCCCATCATCCGTAAAAGCTCGTCGTAAAGGAACTCGACTATGAGCAGAAGCAGTTTTAAGAGCTTTTGACAAATCTTTCAGAGGAATTGGTTGAGAATAACCTCGACCATGTAAAATATTTGTGTCACTTTTTATATTAATAAGTTTTCCATCAAAGTTTGTTTCATTATTTTTATTTAACATGTCTTGAATTCCTAAAACTTGATGATTTATTTCTTCATTTGTCTTCTCTCCTCCTCCTCCTCCAAGTAAAGTCTGTTTTTCTTCAATATTTTTAGTAGTACTTGTTGTTTCTTTATCAGATTCTTCTGCTGATTTTTCTAGTTTTTTCAATACAGATGATAGTGTTACTGGTTGTTGTTGTTGTTGTTGTTGCGGAGGTGGAGATGGTACTGATGAATCAATATCGGTTTCTATATACTTATTCTGAACTCTGGAAGGAGTTTGAGTATGAGGCGGATTAGCAATTGGCTGTGTATTTCGTTGATGATTTAATAGTATTTTTTGAACATCTGCAGAAGATTGACGAGAATGACAATGAATTACTTTTGAAATTTGAGTATCAGAAGAATAATGACGAGAATGATGTTTAGAGCCAAATTGATTCATATCTCTAGAAATTTGGCGAGAATGAAATTGAATAGGATTTCCTAATGATGCCTGTCTTGAATGTGTTGACATGTGAGGACTAGTAATAGCACCAGCTGAAGATGGATTTGGCAGTATAATATTTTTATCTGATGATGTATCTGAATTTCTTCGGTCGGAAATGACATTCATAAAAACTTCTTCTAGTGTTGTACTCTTAACTCCAAAACTGCTAATGAATAGTTTTTCTTGAGCACTGGACAGAAATTTGAAAAGTTGAACAAAATTTCCAGATCGAAGCTCTTCAAGCGGAAGAATGTAATGGAGTTCATGTTTTGACTCATCCACAAATATGGCTGTTGGTACAATCTTTAGGATTGCTTCGGTTACTTTAGTTTCTGTACATCTTGAGGAAATCGATCTGTTAGGAAATCCGTAAAATATAAATCATGTAAACATACTAAGTACGTGATCCATGATGTATTATGTATTATGCATAAATTATTTTGAAAAAACTAAAAACGAAAGTAAAATACTGCATTTAAATAAATAATAAATATAAGTCAACATGTTGAATTTTGAGCTTACGTATCATCCTCATTCAAAATTTTGACTATACATAAATGATATCCTTTTCCCAGATGATTTTTTAAAAACAATGGAGAACCAACACATTTCAATCTTCCAGACTCCATAATTGCTATTTTGTCTGCCAAAATATCCGCTTCATCCATGTGATGTGTACTGAGTAAAATGGTCCGACCTGTGCAAACAAATAAATCATACAAAAATCATAACATAATATTCAAATGCACATGTATACGTGCTTGTGCATCAGCTCTGCCAATTTCTTAATGATAAACACTTGAATCAGATCCAACGTGCTTACCTTTTTTGTATTTAATGATTAGATCCCAAATTGCACGTCTAGCGTAAGGATCAATTCCTGCTGTAGGCTCATCTGGAAAAATGGTATCAAAATTATATAGTACTTGTATTTTGTGTGAATTTCATTTAAACCATGTTTTACTTTATTTTGAAAATGTTGAAAAATTCTAAAGGAATACATATTACACATTTGCACAATGCATTTTTTAACTTTTTATTGCTATAATGTGATATTATGAGGAGCATAAAACATGAAAAGCTGTGACCAACCTAATATGACTGTTTTCGATCCACCAACAAAAGCAATGGCGACAGATAATTTCCTCCGCATTCCTCCCGAAAGTGTGGATACTTTATGGAATTTTTTATTTGGTAGTTTCAAATCTGCAATAAGTTTATCTGTCTCCATATCAAAATCCGTCAGACCTTGAGCTTTCAAGCGAGAGTAGAACCACATGTGTTCTTCAACTGTGAATTCATCAAATAGAACATTATGCTGTGGACAGAAGCCCAAACTTCTTCGAATCAAGTCCATATGTGTTCGAATATCATGTCCATAAATATACGAACACCCTGAAGTTGGTGGAAATAAACCCGTTAGAATTGACATTGTAGTCGTTTTTCCTAAAACAAAAAAATAGTATAAAGTGATTTAACTAAATATTGTGGAATTTGTCAATCTTCATTACCAATAAAGAAATACTTAATACAGAATTAAGTATACAAATAGTCTATAGTAATTTCATTATGTATAAAATGGATATTTGTACCAGCTCCATTATGACCGAGCAGAGCTGTAATCTGTCCTGCGTATAGATTGAGATTCAAGTCCTTTAGTGCATATTTTCCAGATCCTTTGTATCGTTTACTCAAATTGGAAATACACACTCCCAAAATGGCATTTTCTGGTTCAGTTTCATAAAGCTCATTAAAATGCTGAGCATAGTCACTGGAAGGAAGTTCTTGTTCCATTTTCGGAGAAGGTGAATAAAACAAGCTGCATAGAAAAGATAGAAATCTTGAACGAGTTTTTCTGGACTCTGGTTCTATCGTTGGACTACTTGGATTCTCTTCAGTGAACTCATATCCAAGCCAATAAGATTTCTGCAGAGGAAAATACCATGGCCGAGGTAATCCAAAAGCACCTGTTAATTTTTAAAATCAAAAACTGCAATCAATCTCCCTTTTTTTGATATTTGTTTGTGTGTGTATAAAAAGTTGTCCATGATTTCATTTTCATCAATACAGTTATATTTAAATGATTACATTACCTGGATGAATGTTTTCAATGTACCAAAAAAGAACACCATAGTAAACAGCATCAAACATTAGCATAATGAGAACTGCACCCAAGTTATACTCGTCATCTTCTGCTGGTGAAATTGACAAATTATGCCATTGAACACCAACACCAATTTCTTCATAAAATGCAAAATATTTTGCACCTAATCCAAAACCAGTGGGTGCTAATAAACTCTGAAATTCACATACAAGAAATATTGTTTTAAATAAAAGTACTAAATAATAATAAAACATAGCAAAAGATATGACATATTATGTGTCCAGCGGTGACTTACAGCAACAGCCTTGACCCAAAACTTGACAACTTCATTTGCAGACTCTTCCTTCACTGCAATGTACATGTACGGAACGTAACACATAAAGTAGATGATTCCAGCACAAGCACAAGCTAAAAGGAAATGGTACATATAAAGGACATTTTAGTCAATGTTAGTACAATACACCGGCAGAGAGAGAGAGCAAAGATAAAGAGCATAAACCATAAACCATTGTCGTTGACAGTAGATTATTCATCAATAAAGAGGATTTAATTGTACCTAATTTTGCCTTTGAATATAACGAGCTGATGAGAAATCTGTAAAGGCAAAAATAAACAATGAAGATTTTACTTAGTTTTGGCATTACTACAATCTACAATCTCACAGATATATAGAAAATTACGATATAAAAACTCAAATACAAACTCACGAAAACATGATGATGGCTACAGAAAAAATTTCCATAGTAAGAAACACAATCCATGGGTTGCTATACGTTAAAACTTTACCATATTTCAACACTAATGTTAAAATACTTATTGTCACGGTCATTTGTGAGAAGGAAGTTAGAAACCAAGCTATCCACAAGACACCATTTTTCAACCCCATCATTTTCATTACCTGCGTACACCAATCACATTCATCAAAAACTCAACACAAAACTACATTATAATAATACGCCACTTTTGCAATAACTTTTGTTGATATTTTAAATTTTAACATAAAGTACCCATTTCAAATGTTTTTTTACCTCTTTGAGACGCTGTTCTTTTTCATAAACAATATGCTGAACCAAAATAGCTACAGAATAAACCCATGATATAGTCAAGCATAAAGGCATAACATGCTGAATCATGAAAAGAAACTGGTCACGAATGTAACACGGATAAGGAAACTGCTGTAGATATGTGGCAGGTCCCGTGATATCCTTCTCCGCATACAAACTTATCATGGCTCGTTCTAATATGTCCTACAAATTTAAAAATTCCCAATAATAATTATCTATCATGTTAACATTTTTCATAGATGTAAAAAATCGACACTTTAAACTTTGAAACTAGCTAAACTAACTACTAAAGCTCACCTGCACCCACACAAATCCAAAGTAATAGTAGTTATATCCCCACACTCTTGGACTAAAAGAGCTAAAATTATACCCCAAAGGTGCATTCAATCAGTCAGTTATGATAACAAGAATCTAAATTTCATACATACATGAACCATATTGAAACCCAAAACGAATTATAGTCAAAAAGCAATTCAAGTAGATACCTTCGTCCTCGAACTCGCTTTGTATCCATGGTCAAACTAGCATTTTGCCTTATCTTGTAAATCTATGAACACACACAGAATTTTAGTGAATAAAATGAACTTTTTGGAATTATTATTGAATGTATTAGGTATTTAAAAAACTTCAATCAATATAGAGTTCTCAATATCGTACCATATGATTAGGCAGAGATCCATCATTATTCATATGAAAAACAACACCTTCAAATACCATACAAAATAATTTAGTTAGTAGAATGACCAAATAAAATTCACTATAGATCTGAAAAAAGTATAGGCGGACTGCTAATTTGTCTTAAAGAGTAAATTTTTGACTTTTCTAATACCTGCAAGAACAGTGATATTTTCAAAATAGGCTTTGGTCTTGAAATATGCTAGCATTTCATCTTCAGTTCTGAATCCTTTGAAGATATTAAACGTTAATCCAAACATTAACTCCTGCCAAGAACAAGCAGCCAACATGATCGTCTCGATTTCTTGTAGAAATGTTTCCTATAAATAAAATCATTTTGACTTTTGATCCACCTCCACAAGATGCGTTGAAATATCTACGACAAAGACATGCTTAATCAAGACTAAATATGGAATCAAACCTGACCTTGCTTGTTATTTCGGTATCTGATAAAAATTCTTGAATTGCTGGTTGTGCATAAAGTAGGGAGTAGAATGGTGACCGAACAATATCCTGTTGCATTTCCTTCAGATTGATTAAGTTGGCTTCTGTTTGAGTTGTATTTAAAAAGGCCTTGATTTCGTTGCCAACTTCCAAAATCCTTTTTGCATATTGATTTATTTTATCAAACAATACAAATGTCTGATTCGCCTACAAACCGAATAATTTAAAACAGGTACAAAAAACTGCTATAAAACACTATATTATTATATTTATGTACTATGTACGTACATAAAATATGCATTTAGTATACATTAGTATTGTATAATATTGTAAAATAACTTCGCAATTGGGACCTCGGGAATTCCTTTGAATTTACATGGCATTCCTCAAAAATATTTAAGGAATGCCATGTAAATTCAAAGGAATTCCCGAGGTCCCAATTGCCAAGTTATTTTACAATTTACAATAACTACTTATTGAAAATATAACATGAAGTATGCTTTTAGTAATCAAAACACCTTTTCAATGATGAGATCAGCTTGAGTTCCAGTTGGAGTATAGAGTACTTTTGGATTATTGTAAAGTACATGAATTAGTAGCTCAAGTTTTTCAATTTGATATTTTGAGAGTCCCATGTCTTTCAAAGAATGTACATCTTCCTCTATAAACACACACAATAATAAAAACAAGCACTTTGATTCACATTTTTTTTCTCATTCAGCAACTTTTATCAGTTCAACAGTACATACATGTATGGGGTATAGGGTATAGAAATAGCTTTCACCTTTAAATTCAAAAACTTTTCCACAAACTGTCTTTTGCATAGCTTTCCAAATTTTCAAAAGTGCATATGGTAAATTAGGCTTTTTCTTTGCATTTTTTATGGGCTTTGTAGAATTCATGCCATTTTCTGCTTCTGTATCTCGATTCAACATGATATTTTCGGCACCAGCAAACTCGACGTTAGACTCTTCGGTTGTTGGATTCACAGAAATGTTTGGCGCATTTATTGGTACCCCTTCATCAACATTACAATAGCCCTGCAAAACGTAACACATAATATATAACATAGAAAATGATTGCAAAAAGTATGTAGATATTTCTAACGTAGTGATAATTTAAAATTAACATGTCTACGGCCAGGAGATGAATTATGTCGTATTACTATTAGTACCTGAGGCAAAGAATCTGATAATTTGACCATGGCTCTTATTGTCTTTTTGAAAACAACAAAAGTATTCAAGTCTTTTGCCAACTTTTCAATTCGAGCTTGAAGACTTTCAAAATTCCATTGTGTTTCAAACTGTAAGAAAAATATTGAACAATAATAATTATTGCTATAAAAGTAGGCATATGTAAATGTATATAGGAAATCAAAACTCAAAAAACCCCATTGTTTTTTCCAAAGTACAAACATAAAGGATTATGTTATATTATAATATTATTATGGATTCTTGCAACTTACATTTCGTTCAATCAATGTAGAGTTGATTTCTCTCACCATGAATTCATGAAAGCGATTACGTTCTACCATGTCAAGACTACAAAACCTTTGGTAGAATTTAGATACATGCTGCTTGCACAATTGTTGATCATCTTTTCCACTATTCGTACTGTTATGACAAGATATCAAACTAAAGTCCTGTCTCATCTCGTCTCCACAGATCAAGGCATCTAATATGAGAGTATCCAGTGCTACACTCTACAAATATCATGCATAAAATAGCGACATGTGTACATGTTACATAATATTATAGGAAATTTCATTGGCATATACAATATTATAAGTAAATTATTTATACAAGGGAAAAGAGGAACTACATATAATACGTTTTGGTATGCATAATATTTAATATTACATACTTTAATTAGTCTTAGAGATTCATCTAGAGTCATATTTTTTGGACGCATTCCAAAAAGTCCGAAAAGAGACGTTTCCATCTTATTCCTTCTGAGATATTCATAGAACAAATTGCCTCTCCAATTCTCAATCATTTTAAATCTGTCCATTGGATTTAATGTAGTGCCTGTCAGAAAAATTCTATCCATGGAAGTACTAACAGCACGTGTTGTTCTTTTTTCTGTAGAGGAAGATTCTAATGATGATTTCAACTTATTAGCAAACCCAGCGACTTGACTTTCATGAAATGGCATCTTCATATTAGTTGCTGAGTGATTCAGTCGAATTGCTGGAATGTTTTGGGTGTCCAATGGGAAAGAGAAGAGAAGAGAGTAGAGCTTGGATTTATTGATGGATGAATTGTAAAAAACATGATGAACACTTTCTTTTTCAAATGACATTGTGTCAATTAGAAACTTTTCAGCCTTGGGGACATCAACAAATAGACTAGGAAAACTGAGTTCTGTTTGAAAATTTAGAATTATGTTATTATGTTATTACCTACAAAGATTTACAAGTTATTATAAATACTTTCTATTTAACATTTAACCATTTGTATAGATGGGGAAAACTTACCAAACTCGTTTGAATAAAATGCCCGTTTTAAATTAATAGGATCTTCCACAATACTCTTATAAATTGGAGGGATTTCATTCAGTTCATCCAAAGTAAACTACATTTGGAGAAGAAGAAAAAAAAAGTAATAACTTTATGCACATGTAGTAATAAATTTTATTTTCTGTATGTACCCTGGGCGGAAGGAGGTATAAAACGAGTAGTGTGCTAAGTAAGCAGAAAATAATTATTCAAGTTTCTTTAATTACCTTTGGTTGAAAAAAATTATTGTTTTCAGCAACTGAATTTAACTGAACAAGAAAATCCGTGACTCTGAAAGTAAAATTACGAACAGCATGATATACAAAACAACATAGAATATTATGCAATATATGTATTTTCTGTTATATGGCAACACTTTTAAATGTCTCAGGTCATCAAACAAGAAAAAAAAGAAGGAAATTTTGATTTAATACGTTGCATTAGGAGGATTTGGAAATCCATAATGGTCAGTTTTAGCACTATCACAGAAAGCTTGCATAACCTATGTATTCAAATGAAATTCCAGGTAAAAATTGTACATGACATGTTGTTTCATACATGATACTATAAAAATATTGAATATGGCTCTTTGACCGTGTCAATCGGATTAAGAAGTGAAATCGAGACATTTGCTTTTAAATACTGACCGAGATCAAGCCAGCTGAGGGCAACGGCCAGACTGGAAAATGTTCTGAAAAGTTTATCGTAAAAAATTTTACATAATCAATACTGAGAAATGAAGCATATATATACTTTTGTTTATTATAACTACTTATTAACATGTACAGTAATAGAATTTTGATAGCTTTTGCTTTTTTCTTACGTGAAGAGAATTTAAGAGCTGGTTGCTTTGCTCGAATCGCCGTTAGAATCAAAAACAAAACTAATGGAATGACGACTTCGAATATTAAGACAACCTGCATAACAGTTAGAATGATCATTATTATTTTATCAATTAATTCGGTTTTTACTTAAATGTGTGGTGAACTAACTCTGTTTTATTTATAACATGAAAATGATGCATCCAAAAATTAATGGGTAAATGAACTTACAGGTCTTCGTCGTTTTAAAGTAAAGTTCTTCCATAATAGAAGTTTAAGTTGCAGGAGAAATCCCATTGTTGTAGTATTCTAATTAAGTAAATAATTGACACCTTTAGTTTGGATGACTTTTCATGGCCTTTACAGTTCCTCAGCTTTTACAGTCTCATGTTAGCTTTTCTAAAAATATACACACAGCAAATGTCATAAAATATTATTTTATTCATCATTCAACATATATTTTTTCTTCAGAGTAGAAAGACTATAAAATTACACATAAAGTATAAAATCCACTTACTTAAAGTTTAAAGATGCTCTTGTATCTTTTAACGAGTGACGATCAGCAAACAAGATTAATGAAGGAAAGCTCACAAATACTTTGTGAGTCATTGTAAATATGTATTATGTGATAGACAAATACTGTTATCATTATCTTAATAAAACATGTTGCCGGCGTGTCTCATTATCTCACAAATTTAGTGATTGTGTACTCCTCTCCTGCCTCTTATATTATAGTTAAGTTACTGTAATATCCTTTATCGTATTTATTATACTTTTGTTTTCTGTTGCACTGCAAACTTGTGACAGTTGATGCAGCCGAAAATTCCATCCTGATAAAAAAGATAAATCGTCATGATGACTTAATGAGACCACGATCGTACCAATTTCTGTATGTTCCAGCTAAATAAGTAATAAATGAACACGGTTAATTAACTTGGTTTGTAGTTAGAAGAATGACATTCCTCAATTTTTTGACATTAGCAACCAAGTGTTGTGCTGGTTGCTAGTTGTCTGGTTTGAATTTTTCGTGTCACTTTGCTACTTTCTCTCTGCTTTCTCGGCTTTCACTCCAAGTTCCAAGTATGAATGAGACGTGCGTAATTTCTATGTTATACGGCGTGTATAGAATTTTTTTTTTTTGCAGGGATATATGCTATATATAGCACATAGACGGATTAAATTAAGCATGAACAAACACAATGTGTGTAATTAACCACAGACTGAATACATTCATCTACAAATGTAACTACAGTAAGGGAAAACCGCAATGTTCTTTTTATCATGGGTCTTTGATTATGACTTTCGAAAACAAAATGTAGTATACAGTATAAGTAAATAATTAACCGGCTAATAACAACGAGCACATAATATCTTTTTTGTTATTCCTTTTTGTTCCAAAGTTAGAATTTGAGTATTTATTTGGAGTTTGCATGTTTTACATATTACATACATGTAAGTATATAATTTATGTATATGGGGGCTCTCAGCCGAGATCAATATACCTATTTTTTCATAATCACCGATTTGATTCTTGATGTTATATGACATC
>JAQGBH010003220.1:0-20709 GCA_034698265.1 Sminthurinus aureus | reverse complement strand
GACTGTCATATTTAAAATTCATTTCTAGACATCGATTGTGTCGTCTGCATGATTGCTCTTGTAATGGCTGATATACATTATTATAATACTTTGCGTACAAAATACCAATAATACTAGTTATTATTGTTTTGTACAATAGGATCTCTATTATAATGCAAGAATAACAGTCACAAAAATTTATTACTATATACCATATATATATACCATTGTGTAATAACCATTCTTATAGGTGTCTACAATTTAATCGCAATACGAAATATAAAATATAATATTATTATTCCGATATAATTTATAATGCAAAACGTCTACACGTACACTAAACTTTGTAATTCTCTGTTGAATTTTGAGTTTATGGAAATATTTATTTATAGAAAGCAATTTCTGTTATGTATGTATTTGTTTGTCGCTGTGTATATTTAAATATTACACATGTATATGTATACAATTTCTCAGATTTTTTTTTGTTTGAATATCGTGAATATCTCGTTAATACTTTAATATTATTTAATATTATTGAAGATTTAATATGTCCACTGATGACCGTATAATATATTATAGTATTATACTTGTAAATGTTTTTATCGATTTGAAACTGCTTTCATGGTGTATGTACAAGAAATGTTTTAACAATTAGTCTTATCTACTATAATTTGATATAGTGTATTATGTATTTTGTTTACATATATGTATGAAACTTGTTTTAAAAGGTAGTGACATTGCTTTAAATTTTCTAACTTTTAAGTGTACTACAGCATTCTCATGACTCATGACCATGTGTATCGAAACTGGAGTTTCTGAAATACCCGTGTTTTACTATATAATTATTATTGTTATTATTGTACTACCAGATATTTATATCTCTATATTTCTCTTTAGTATTGAAATAGATCTTTCAAAGTTGTAGTTGGATAATTTGTTATTGTTTTACTATTACATACAACATACAACGTATAGTATGTTAAACTTTAATATACCAAAATCTTATGTTACTATTACCAGTTATAAAAGTATGCTATGTGTATATCTATACATATACCATGTACCTACTATACCAATGAACTAAAAAAGTGTTGTATATTATATGAGGGGTAAAACAACATGCTTTCTCTTCACAAACTTTTACTCTCTCTCTTTTGTATAAAATACTAAAATAAAACATGAAAATAAAGTTTTATACATCGATGATTGATATTTGATATGTTCAACTTGAGCAGTTCACAAATAATGATGTAAGTGGAAATGGAAAAGAGTTTTGTTATGAAACAGTTATATTTATTATTTTATTTCATTCGTACTTTCATAGGAAAGTACTCAATCCAAAAAGGTTTTCCATAATATGATTTGTTATTACACATAAAATGATAAAATATGGAATTAAAGCATTTCTTGTTAGTTTTGTTTTGCCTCATGAATTATTGTTAAAAACTCTGGTCAATAATTTGCATTATTTTTTTTCTGACTATTTACTTGCTTCTTCTTGTTCTACGACTACTTCAACAATTTGAATTGATTCATCATCATGTGATATGGGTTGAATTTCTGTAATAATTATTGTTGATTTGTTGCTGGTTTGAATACTATTCTTCATGCTACGTTTTCTTTGTTGACTCTTTTTTCTCATGTACGTATTATACTTTAATCTTCCTTCATCACTATGAGTGTTATTCATATGTGTCTTTAAATTAGATAAGACCAAATACGATCGGCCACACATTTCACAGACGTGATCACGATTTTTACTATGAAATCCCATATGAATTTTAAGATCTCCAATAATCTTGAAACTTTTTTCACAGTTTTCAACAGTACAAACAAACGGACGTTCCGGACAATGCCTTGCATAATGCCTAGTAAAACTTACATTAAATTTGAAAGTCTTGCCACAATTTGGCCAGTTGCAAACTAAGAGTGGTTTATTTGATCGGCGATTCTTGAATGACTTTTGTCTCTCTTCTAAATATCCCTCTTGATGAATGAGCGAATGTTTCTTGAGCTGGCATGGTTTTTTAAATACCTTTTTACATAAATCATGAGTGCAACGGTAAGACTTTGCTTCATGAACATTATAAATATGATTTTTTAGGGAAATGAAACTTTTCTTGGTTTTTTGACAGTAAGTGCATGTAAATGGAGGTTTTTGTGGAAGGATAGGAAGTACTTTATAGAGTTGTAGCATATCATTTCCAATGGGGACAGCAATACCCGAATTTTTTCGTGTATACGACTGCTCCTGATTTGGGACATCATTCAGTTTTATAGATTCTGAAATTTTATATAAAAAAAAAGAAAAAGAGCATTGCTGTTAATACTTTTTCATAAAACCAATGAAAATGTGAACCTTTCTTGATTCATAGTGATTTCTCAGTTTTTTACAGTTTTTTCTTTACATACCTGGTTGAATTTCCATAACTTTACATTGGATTTCATTGGACGGCATCCCTTGTACTTCTGTTGTAGAAGAATCAACAGTAGTAGTAGTTACTTGATTATTACATTCAAACCAAAATGTATTTTCAATTGATGATGGTTTGGAAACATGTGAAATTTCTAAGACTGCTGTAGTTGGTAATATTGTAGTTGGTAATATTGTAGGGTCATTTTCTATTGATGATGGTAATAATGATGATGATGGTGGTATTTCTATTGATGCTCCAGGTGTAATTGTATAAATTTCATTCTGATCATTTCCTGAATCATCATGGAAAATGACATTATGCTGTGATGTTGTTGTTGTTGTTGTGGACTGTTGTGCTGGTGGTATTGAGTGAATTACAATGGATGGTGGAGTACTGTTAGTTAAATCAATGCTAGTTAATGTAACTGCCGTGTCCATGTTTGATTGAACTGCAATTTGAGCTCCAATTATTTGCGATATTAGAGATTCTGTTTTCCTTAACGAATGGAAATTTTCCAAGAGTTTACTCAAATTCCAAAGTATACGATTACAAGGGAAACATAGCCGAGTTTTCCCATGACATGTTTCTTCAAGATTCCTTGTAAATTCCTTCAACCCTGTTAGTACTGAAACAACTTGTTGAAGCTATTTTTAAAAGGATGATCAGGAAAAAATTACGCATATAATTATTAGAAAACAGAATACATAATATTATATTATTATATACAGAAGAGAGACAAATTTTGTCTGACAAAAGTAGAAAGTAGACAATTGGAATTTACATCTATACTGTATGAATACTGTGAATACATTGAAATTTAAATAAATAACATTATATGTATCATGAGTCCAAATAAAATAATTCAATTGCTTATAGTTATATTGTACCTTTTCCAATGATGAGCTAAATGTTTCATAATCCAAATTTTGACATTCTTCCTTTCCTACATCTCCACTTAGTTTTAATGGATCTGTACATGTACAATTTGCACAGCATTCTCCCTCGTTCAATGTAATTTCAATCTCCATTATCAAATTGGATAATATGTCAATCTAAAACTAGAAAACTTCCTAAATATTGCTTTGTGCCTTAATGACAAGTGATCAATGTGAACGGAATCCTTAAACTTTTAAGTTCTTGATAAAACTGATAACATTTTCTATCTCACATTTTGTGTGGAAAATGCTTTGAAATCACCGGCGCGTATATTGCAGGGATTTCGTTAGAGTGAAAGTACAAACCTGTCAAAGAACAGTCTATATGAGAGTAAAACAATTATAGTATGTGTATGGTTCGTTTACTTTTTTTTCTATCAATGCATGATATATTATGAGGATTTTCACATTAATTAGATCAATGTAATTCGTATAAAGATCCTAATTACAGATTGTACAGAACTTCAAGGGTTGGTTGCATTTTATTTCATATGACACGTGTACACTTTTTAACAATTTAAACAACATGGCAAATATACAAGTTCTCATCCATAAATCTCACACTATTGTACACATACATGCATTTATAATAGTAATTATGTAATATCAAACTTATTATGTTATATAATATTATTACTTATTACATTTTGTAACATTCAGTACGTGGAAATAAGTGTAGAAAGAAAGGGAAAGCAAGTATATATACTAGAATTCGTATAACAAATGACTAAATTTTTATGAGATATTCGAAGTACACAATACAATATAAATAATTTAAGCACTGCACTGTTAGTAGTATACATTACACATACATTTAAAATGTAAGAAAACGAATCAGTTTGTTGAAAAACAAAGTGATTCAAGTGAAACTTTCAAACTTTTCATTTTGTAACAAAGGAAAACAATCAATATAGGAAATGACTATATATAATGTATTATATATATTATATTGACATAAGTGAGATTAAGCAAATTCAACTATATCAAACATCAAACAATCTCTAGAGATAAAACATAAGGAGTTTGAAGAAATGGAATAAAATGGATTCACGGCGTACATAACATATAATATATTACACACAATATAATATATTATGTGTTTGTATACATATTGGTATAATGGTTTTTGATAGTAGATTTGGCTTCCTTTGTGTTTACTTTTTTTGCCTTTGTCGTCGTATTTAAGTATGTTATGGAGTTAGGAGTCTTGATTTGTTTTCGTTTTTCATTATACATATATTTTAATAACAAATAAAGTCTCAATCATAACGCTGAAAATTAAAATTCAACGTAAGATAATCATTCGTATCATTCATTTTTTAAAACACACAAAGTAGAGCGAATACTCCGTAGAGAAGAGCACATGGATAGGCAACTAAAGGTTGTTGTTTTTCCATTCCAAGTGCCGTCACAAAGAGTTTAGAGGCAGAAAAACTACACCACAAGACAGCAAGAACTGTTAAAATAGTTCCAATGATTCCTTGTAGAGACAAGAGAAGATTCACCCCAGCTAATCCAACCATCGGTAATAAACAATATCCCAAGACAGAAATCGTGACTCCAATAGAGACTCCAGCAACTGACATCATATTCAAAAGAAAATACATGGCAACACAACCTATAATATAGTATAGGAGAAAGGAGAAAACAGAAAATAATATGTATCATAATATATATTTTACACATTCACTAGAATATATTTTTCCCAACAATCAGAAATCAGAAATGAGAAATACAAAAGTAGACCATGGAAATTTATGATGTATATTAATTTAGCCGTATATATATGGAAATAGTCATAATATACTAACCTGTGACTCCAATTCCATAAATATATCCAAAATGAACTTTTCCAGTGAGAAGAAGGATGAATCCAAACATGACACAAAAGACGACGGGTCCAGCTAAATCCGTATCTTGAAGGATATTAGCGTCAGTATTTCTCAAAGGATTCAGTACAGATAGAGTTTTTTCAACAATGTGATAGGGATTGATACCAAGTTCTTCTAAAAGTGGAGGCTCATCATCATAATTCCCTTCAAATCCAGTTCCATCTTTTTCAATTAAAGGAATTGGTTGAGGTACAAAATATTGTGGTGTAGATGACTGACCCATGTATGTACTACTTGGGTTATAATATCCTTGACTTGCTGGTGGAGTGGTTGAAGAGGGTCTTCCATAATCAAATGCCTCAAACTGTTGTGTTGATTGAAATCCAGTATAAGAAAAGTCTTGTTGTCCCCAACCGTCACCGGCAAAATAGCCTTGATTTTCATCTTTTTTCCAGTCCATTGTTCCTTTTGTATAATATATATGATATCTATATATATATTTACTTCTCAACTACAACCTATATATACTTTACAATTTTGTTTCGAGATGATCTGCAGAAAAATAAATTACAATTTACATACTATTAGTGTCATTCGACGTACGATAACAGGTAAATATTTTTACTCTAAACCAAATACTATTTCATAATGCTGTTTTATTTTTGAGCATTCAAAATAATATTGTACACAAAAGCTTTTAAATATATACATTTACATATAATAATTGCTTCTAGTTTATATAGTACACAGTACATACAATGAACACGTAAATATACATAATACACGTAAATAATTCAATGTGTATTTAAGTCTTCAAAGTAAAAACGCGGAAGACACATTTAATTATATACACACATATTAGAAGTCTTGATAAAATACATAGATATGTGTTAGTAGAAAAGGTGTAACCTATATAACAAATTGAAAATTGAAAGTGTAGTTAAAACTTGTACTTACATGCCAGGGGAAAATGACAGATAATGGTCTTTATATTACATTGACAGCTGACAAATTGTACGTAAATAAAATTTGCATATATATAAACAGTAAAAATATATAGTTTTACAAGTTTTACTTATAAACAGAATTTCTATTAAATGATTTAGTCTAAATCTACAATAACATGTCTAAATAGTACACGTGTAACTAAACTTCTGTGATTTTTCACTAATGTAAAAAGACAAGACTCAGTGTAATAAGGGATAAACGAATTGTTTTCAATTTCAATTAAATAAGAATACACAATTATTATGTACAGTATAAATGATGATGAATGATGAAGTATCAAATTCCAAATAGTCAAATAATTTGAAGGATAGTGCGCGGGTTGCAGATTTTCATGTTTCATGTGTTATATAATTCAGAATAATTTTGTAAATATATATATATGCATAGTTAAGTACGCAATGCACAATCCTAGACGAATTTGTGTAATCTTACTTTCATTTTACTAATTTTATTTTGAAGTACAAACTACCATATAGTTGTAAGTTGTAGCCTGGAGCTGCACTAAAATCTTTAAAATATACGAGTACTAGTGAGTATAGATTCAAAGAAATGTCAGACCCATCAACCTCACCATCCCCTATCAGTACAAATAATGTGGATCTTCAAAGTAAAGAACAAAATCTGATTATTTATAATTGTATATTACAATATTTTAATTGTTACATAATTCTAGACTATTATACTTCTTTCTAAACTTCTAAACTATATGCTTGTATTAAAACGGTCACTCTCATGTTATACGTACTTTCATATACACAGTACTTTTACGAGACTTGAGACATGATCTCTATAAAATCTAAAACTATTTTCTTGTACATTATTTAACATTAAAGGCATGCGAATCCCCTATAAGAGTGCTAGTGATGTATTCACAGAAGATCAGCTTGTGGCAAAAGAACCTTTCGCACAATTTCATTCATGGTTTACTGAAGCAACTCAACATTCTGAACTTGAAGAACCAAATGCCATGTGTTTAGCCACTGCTACTAAGGATGGACGACCATCAAATCGAATGGTTTTACTCAAAGGGTATGGGGAAGATGGATTCAAATTCTTTACAAATCATGCCAGTCGTAAAGGTCAAGAAATTGTACGTACATAGTATCTATTATGCATATTATTTGACCATGATTCATGACAATGTGACTGTACATTATACATTATACATACTCTAAAAAACCCAACTGTAAATTATAACAATGTGATGAATTTCCAAAACATTTTTCTGTATAAATAGTTATCAAATCCATACGGTGCAATCAACTTCTTTTGGGATAAAATGAGAAGATGTGTAAGTAGGCATTACTCGTAAATTCGAATTAAGTACTATGTGTATAATATATTATGCTTTGCAAAAACTCACACTTTAAAGAGGCATAATCGTAAATCCTATCTCGGTTAGAAAATAGTCATATTACAAGCTTATACACACACTCAATTAGTAGAAAACGCTAAAAAAAAATGTTTTGAATGTTTTTTTAGGTACGAATAGAAGGTAAAATAAATGCATTAAGTACACAGGAATCTGCAGGATACTTCAAGGTTCATAAACTATAACCACAATAATATAATATTTATAACATTCGATGAAACATGTATCTATTTACACATCCCATGGATTAACTATATTATGACGTGACTAATACGTAATCTATGTTATGTTTTATGCATGAATGTATTTTCTATTTAAATATACTTTTGTAGTCTCGTCCACTTTCGAGTCAAATTGGTGCTTGTGTGAGTCCACAAAGTCAGCCAATTCCTAATCGTGATTACCTAGTAAATAAAGAAAAGGAACTAAAGGAAAAATATGATAAAAATGATACTACAATTGAAAAACCACCAACATGGTATGCATCAAATACACCATGTACGTTATACTACATATTCACTACATTGTTAAATGCATCTTTACATAGATGTTTGTCTTTCTATTTTAGGGGAGGTTTCATTCTTGTTCCAGATGTGATAGAATTTTGGCAAGGTCAAACTAGTCGAATTCATGATAGAATTCGATTTCGACGACCATCTAAAGATGAGAAAATTGATGGAAAGTTACTACATCAAGGGGAAAAAGGTTGGGTTTATGAGAGACTGGCTCCTTAGAAAGATCCAATTTTTATAGAGTCTCACAATCTACAAGATCTGAAATCTGAAAATAAGCAGACTCCTTTTTCATTTTACCTATACATGTGTATCAAAAGTATCTTGTTCAAACTTTTGAATCTCACACGTCTGACAATAATAATAATCATGTTATTGAATAACTATATATATGCTGTCATTCTTTATCCTTCATCTATGTCTTCCACTTATTTTAGCAAAATTGAAAAGTTACAATACAATTATTGTAACATTTTAATTACTGAAAATTATAAGAATTTACAAGTATCTATCATGTATATATACATGCATTGTTGTAGATTATATATATATATATAATACATGTATACATAAAAAGATTACAGAGAATAAGTAATCACATCAACATTCTACAAAAAAAATGATGATATATTTGTTGACGTACAAAAATGAACGAAAATTTAAATCGAATATTTGATCAAATAAAAATATAAGAGTTTAGAGAACTAAAGAAGTGTTACTTTGATTACTTCTCGTTGAATTCCTGAAACAAAGAAGAAAAAAAACACAAGACATCAACATACATATATATTGTTATAGGATTCTGGATGTAGACAGTGAAAAATTGAATGGATATTGCATAAAAAATGTAAATTTATTCATACCATCACGTAGAACTTCAACAATTTCATATTTCCATGAAGTTGGATCTTCTTTTAATAGATTACAAAATGCTCTAGTACCACCACCAACACCAAAGTAGCATGTTTTGGCAGCAAGATATCTAAATCATTATTATACAAATGTATTAAAGTGGTATGTTCATCAACGACGAACGTGTAATTTTAACTTTTATAATATTTAATATTATACACAAAATGTACTTACAAAGATCCACCAGGTTTTAAACAGGACTTGATTAAATGAAAGAATTTGGGAAGATTGTCTAGATTATAAATAGTTTCAGACGATAAAATGATGTCATATTTATTTTGTTCCGGTCTTTCTTCTCTCAACTTTTGAACTTCAGACCAATCACCAGAAAAATATCTACATTTTGCTAATATTTCATCGGTAAAATTTAGTATAGTATTAGGTATAGTGAGATAATCCAATACTTCTGCATTCTATAGTTTACAAAAAACAAAAATTACAACAAAATAGTATGTAATATTATACTCCCATTACAATTTTACTAAAACATGTTTGTATTTGAAGTTTTATTGACAAGAAATAAAATATATATAAAATATTATATAATATATATATGTATATCCATATTTTCATTCTTACATAATCTGTGAAATCTACATAAGCTCCTCTACTCAAACAATATAACCCTAGTAGACCAGATCCACATCCTAAATCCAAAACACGAGTATTGTCCTCAATTTTGATGTCTTCTCTATTCTTCTCCAAGTATTTGATCAGGTCAAAAGTGCATTCCCATATTTTGAAGCCACCTGTATACATACAAATCACACAAATTACACATGAAGATAAGAAAAAAGGTTTAACTGTTTAATAACTCAAACTTACAGATGAGAATCACACCAAACTGAACTCATAACAATATAATCGTGTGTTCATTGACAAAATTTAAATGATAAAAAAAATGACTGTTAGGCAAGTCAACATAGTTAGACATGTAACCAAATGTCTATAGTTCTTTATCATGTTTGGATAAACGTACCTTCATAAATCCCAGAAATTAAATCTGATGTAGATTCCAGGATATTTCTGATCTTCTCATTATCTTTTGAAACAAAATCTGAACGAAGTAATTGAGCAATAATGATATACTTGATAGATGTACCAGTCTCCTCATTATTTACCTTTATCTTATATTCATTACAAGGCACTTTATCTTTAATGTCATAGTGTAACTGACTTATCGCAATTTCTTTTGCCGGTTCCAAAATAACGTCATTCTTATCCAATTTATTTAATTCACCTTCAGTTTGTTCCACCTGTTCATTTTCGTCTTTAAGAAACCTAAACATGATTATCTAAAAATGTCACAAACTTGACGTTACATATAAAAGTTTAACACAAACAACTAAAACAATATAGCTTTACTAAAAACTAAAACAACTTTCTCCTCCACATGTGGACACAAAACTTTTTTTCGCGAATTTGAGAAATCAAAGACCAGCATTCATCCTTGGAAATATATTATGTACATATATTTTTGCAGATCTTTTTCATCACATTCGAGATTCGAGATGTAAAAAAAATTAAAAATGTACGTAATTTGGACGTATTTTATTTGTGTTAGTTAATACAGTTAAATCCAAATTAATTGTCAAAAAACTTTGATACAAGAACTACTGTGCTTGAGTGCTTGACGGTTTTCCGTTACTGAATCAAAGTTTTAGTATTTACTCTATTATAATCATCTGAAATCTGAAATAACAAAAACTGTCAGACCAAGGAGTTGTCATTTTAGTAAGTTAAATACAATATTATACTATGTTGCTTTTGCTATACTAATATACTTAAGTATTACATATTATTCATACTAATGGATAGTAAAAACAGCAGGAAAGCTTTGTGTTATTATTTATTTATTAAGGTTAAAAATACCCTGATTTTTGTGTAGAATAGCAATAATGTGCATTGTACTTACTTACATGCAATTTGATGCATGTTGCATGTTGTAAAATGATATCTAATGTAGGATACAATAATGTTAAATATACACATTATAGTTACATGTTATATGTCTGTACAATCGGGAATCGAGCATGTATTTTCAGTGATTAATAATTTTGAGTCACTTTTTATTACTTTTTATCGCACATGAGGTTGATGGGTCATGTAACATCATAATGTTATCAAAAGCTAGTAAATATAAAATGCTACAATATTTTTATGTTGACTTTAGTAGACTAATGTTATAGATGTACGCATAATACTTATATGCATACTTATATTAATGCATGAGTCATAATATGTATGCTATATTAAGGAAGAACGAATTACTAGAGCATAATCGTACATCGTAAAAATGATGATTTTTTATTTTTTGAAACATACTTTATTTATGTGTATGTGTGTATATATACAATATAGATAAAAACGTTTATAACAGGATCCAATTTTTATGTGTATATTCTTCTTTTGTTATATAGGACGATTCAGCAAAGAACGACTTTGAGCCGTGGAAAATGAAGTGAAATTCTCAAGGAAGAAAGTGGAAATAAAAACCAGTGTAATTGAAATGTAGAAACTTGATAACAAAGTGCTACCAATATCAGTAATCGTGTTTCAACGTACATGTTATATTATTTTTATCTCTTCTAGTTTGAGGAATCAAAAGAAAAATTATACAATTCCAGTCGTTCCCGTTTCTTATGTTAAATAGAAGAGATGCTCTAGTAAAACAACAATAGAATCATATTTTTGTTTTCAATAATAATATTAACAAGTGTACACAAAAAATTTCTTGTTTCTTTTAATGTGAGTGAGATATTTAGTGAATAAATACGTACACACGTACGTACGTAATATATAAATTTAAAACGTAGTACAACTTTTCTTCACTTTAATCAAAATGTGTAATAATAACAAGAGGACTTCTATAATCAAGAAACACTTTCAAACGTTATTACGGAAGGATCATCGTTTTACTTTCCTCGTCTCATTAGGAATCGTCTTTTTATTAAATGTATTTCCAACTAGTTTAGCAGAGTTGAATGGAAAAGATGTCACACCTTTATTATTTGGTCCAGGAGATAAAAGTAATGAAGAAATCTTTCCGTTGGCTTTTGGTGACTTTAATGCAGATAAACTAACAGGTATTATTTATCAAATTGTAATTTACATGTAAAATATAAATATCAAAAAATGATATATTTATAATGTATATAATATGTATAATGTCATAAATATATTGTAAGGAAATAATGTAATAGTGTATTTAAAATTAAAGTCGTTTTTCTGTCTGTTTCTTTTTTTTAAAAGATGTTTTCGCCGTTAGTAGGACTTATACTGGTTCTGAATATCATCTAACAACACTTCTTATTTATTTGGCTCGTGAGGAAGAACCACTACTGAAATTGAGTTTCAGATATGATATTGTTGTCTCTGGTCATAACGGAACCGAAGTGCCTGTAAATATCACAGGAATTTCAACAGGAGATTTTAATGGAGATGGACTCATGGATGCTATGATAACTTATGAAAATTTTGGTGTTCATGATAGAGTATCAGTGCTGGTTTGTCAAGGAGATTTGAAAACTCTCAATTGTAATAGTTCTTCTTCTATTCCAAGTAATGGTGATTTTGTTCAAGAACCACTCATCATAGATGTTAATGGAGACATGGTCATGGATTTAGTTGGAGAACGTTGGGTAAATGATTCATCATCACATCATTTACGAAAACAGAAATCTCTTTGGGTATTTGAACTTGGTGCTTCTATAATTTGCTCCAAACCATTTGATTTTGATATTGAAGTGTCCGCAAGTAATTTACCAGCACATTACAATCCATCAAAAGTTCAAATGCCAAATCCTAATTCAGTCGCCCTTGTAGATGTGGATGGAGATACAATCCCAGAACTTGTCATCATAACTCAAGATACTGCATCTGACCCATCTCACCCCTATTCTTTCATCGAGTATTACCGTATTGGTTCTCAGAAGAATAGTAACCTTTGGAATTTCAAGTTATTTAAAGTTCTTGCATTAAATGAAGAAAAAAATAAGAGTATTCATGTTATAGGTCAACCTTTATTTCTTGATTTGAATCAGGATGGTAAACTTCGTCATCTACTTCCCTATTGTCAAGACAAAACTTGTGACAAATCTGGTTTTAAAATAATTACTATTAATGATGAAAAAGTAGGAAGAGATATTGTTACTGATGTGGAAATTCAACCGGATAAAGATGGAAATGATATGAGTAAATGGTCTTTTCTACGTTTGAGTGAAACTTCGTTGTATGAATTTCATGAATTCTATGGAAAAGCTTTAACATTCCGCGTAGGTGATTACAACATGGATGGATTCCCGGATCTGATTGGTGTCCTGATGGCTCATGGAGGTGGTTATGCTGATAAAGAATATAAAGCTGTCATTTTTGAAAATGTACCATGTGTAAATTCAACTAATAGAAAAGACCCATGTACACAACCCCGAAGTTTCAGACTTAATATTGAAAGTCTCTCTGCCTATACAAATGTAGCAATGGCTACTTTCTATGATATCTTTGAAGATGGTCTTTTAGATGTCCTTCTCGTCCGAAAAAGTAGAAATAATACTAAAGAACAACTTGGATCCAAGAAACATAAAAGAAGTCATTATGGTACATTTGGATTCTTGAGTAATCCAGATTATGATGCCAATTTTCTCAAAGTTGTAGTTACAACGGGTAAAAGTTGTCCCCTTTGTCCTCTAGCTGGTATTCCTTATGGAAATATCATACCTGGACCAGTAATCAAATACTTTACTAGTACTCAAGAAGGTGATGAAGTCAAATCAATAGGTGCTCAAATGTATCGTTCATCAAATATTCCATTAGATCTCCCATATGTTTTCTTTGGTATTGGCCATTCACCAAACTTCATTGAAACTCTGGATGTCTCAGTATCTCCATCACCAACAAGAGTAACTAATCGCAAGTGGACTCAATTAATACCTAATTCTCAAATTATTATTTTACCATATTCAGATGGAAAAAATAATGCTGGAAATTGGAAAGCCAAAATTTTTCTACCTTCAAGTAAAGCAGCACTTCATACTTTTGGAGTACTGGTCGGTTTTTGTGCATTAGTATTTCTAATTGTAGCATTTCTTCATTGGAAGGAACGTAGAGAAGACCATAAAGAAAGACTATTGGAATCACATCGATTTCATATGATGTAAATAATATTGTTTATAAAATTTATTTTAATTTTGACACACATAGTATATTATACAATTCACAATTCACACAATCTTGTACTCAAATAATATATTCAATACACATACTACTATATTGTATTATTGTAACTAACTTTTTCCATTATTTACTTTTAGACTTCATCAGCTTTAAAAAAAATATTTTATCTTATTATTTTATATAATCTGCAATAACAGTGATAAATGACATGCACACACATGCGAATTTGATTTTTTTTTAAAAAATGCTTTTGGAAATAGGCGTAGGTATTTATAATACATATATATATATATATGCATTACAGAAACAGAAATTTTTATTTTTTAAAAAAGAACCGTCCCATCACATGTATATTCTTATTTGGCTTGTATAAAAAATCTATTACATTTAAATATGAATGAACTGTAACATTTTAAAACTGTTTTTTATGATGCCATTTTTTTTATTGGTCGTGTATGATTTATTATTTATTATTATACTATGGACTATATATAGAGTATAAAAGACCTTTTTAGCTTAAACATAGAATCTATAGTACTTATTACATTACATTATATATCTTATTCCTTCATAGCTCACTTTGTGTGTAAACATAATTTATTGTACAATATTATTATATTTGTGTATTTTAAAACAAGTCATTTTATTTTCAAAGATTATATACACACATTAATCTATACTGTACGATGACAAGATGTGAAATTTATGCAAGAACTTGTTGTACTAGTAAATATAAGGAGTTACGCCAAGTATTTTGCATTTTGCATCATGGCTGTATTTTTACATAATATATTATTATGTTTAAATTGTGGTATAAATATTCGTTTAGAGTATATTTATATGAACTTCGTTGAATACATACAACACACAATAATCATTTATTTGCATTGTTTATGAAAGGAAAAGGCTGATTAATTTAATAATATAGTGTAAATAAATATACAGACGAAATAATGTATAGTGTGTATTAAATATTATAGTGTTTTGTAAATACAGTATAAGTCTATTTAAGGTCTAATATAAGAAATTTTTAATTCACCGCATACTTTTATGTAAATACCCAGAGTTTTCAGAAAAAGCCAATGAATAATAAATAATACAATAATTTCACTACAAAACACAAACTGAATACTAAAGTCTTTTGTCATTGCATGAATGTTATTTTTATTTAAGTTGCGTCTTTTCAACCTGGCAATTCAATTGGTAAAAACCATAGGCATAATTAATAAAAGTTAAAAAAGTAGCAAACAACAAACGCGAAAAATGTGAATCTCTCTGCAAAAAAAAACTTTTCAGTTTCTAAAAAAATCTCACATTGCCCACATCTCTCGAGATAAAACCTGCACCTTGAACGGTTTCCGCCCCTTCGTGAAAAATATTTTTGACTTATAACTTATAACTTATAAGAGACTTAAGTCATGTTGTTAACGACAATATCATCATTATTTATCGAGTTAATCAACGTCAGACATTTAAACTAGTAGAATTTTAGTCTTCAAAATCGGAGGGGAATTATTCACGATTCCCCGGATAGTTTATTTAGATTTAAATTTAATTCTTAGGTAGTTCTAAAATACAACGAATGAAAAGGTCATCAATCCAAGGTACTTACTTACTTTACATATTTAACATTTTTTTTGTGTTTCCTGATTATTGCATGTATTATTATTAAAATGTAAAATGTAGGTTAAAAGTTAAAAAATTCTTGTATGAAAGGGGCGTTCAAACATTTGTAATTGTAATTCCAGTTTTGTAGAAATGCATGGTATATAATACATTTTTGTATGTATGCCCATTTTAATTATCATTTGACAACCTATCTTCTAGAGTGGCTGTCAATTAGTTTTAAATTTTTATGTCGCTTGTCTATTTCTACATATAATCAGCCTTTCCGGTTTTGTGTCAAGATTGAATACGTGTATATACATCCGTTAAGTAGTATGTGTAGTATAAAATATGAATCCCAATTAAATGTTGAAGACTACAATCTTTTTCTGTTCTTTTTTTGCCTGTTTGTAGATTTTGCGGTACATACTTGATTGAACATTGAAGAAGACAACAAGTAACTAAAAAGTATATTTTTAAGTCCTCTTGTGTTTTTAAAGACACAAAATATAGTATTCCAAGATGATTGGAGGACTTTTTATTTACAACCACAAGGGTGAAGTATTAATTTCACGTGTATATCGAGATGATATTGGGCGTAATGCTGTTGATGCTTTCCGAGTAAATGTCATTCATGCTAGACAACAAGTCAGATCTCCAGTCACCAATATTGCTCGAACTTCTTTCTTCCATGTTAAGGTATGGTTATTTTGTGTATATATATAATCGTTTTGATGAAACTATATCTATGTTGTATAATATATTATGAGGGTCATAATATAATATATACATATATATATATACTTATGTGCTCACTTATTCTTGAGCTACAGTAATAATAATATGCACCACTATTTGATTATTGTATTTCAGAGGGCAAATATCTGGGTAGCTGCAGTCACAAAACGTAAGTAATGAATACTGTAGAGAGTATGAACTTAAATACATATATAGTGTCGGTTGAATATTGAATATTTATTGCTACACATAATAAAGTATGATAATTGAACTGTTTATTTTGTTATTCTTTGTATTATTCAGAAAATGTTAATGCTGCAATGGTTTTTGAATTCCTTCTAAAAATTATTGATTGTATGCAATCATATTTTGGAAAAATTTCGGAAGAAAATGTTAAAAATAACTTTGTACTCATCTATGAACTTTTGGATGGTAAGTATAGAATAGTCTTGTTTTTTTTATTTCAAATATATAATGTGTTATTCTTATACAATATTTTGTATTTTGTATCATAATATGAAATGTAATTATTGTTAGCTTTGTAATAAAATGATAAATTTTATTTAAATGTATATATATAATCTTGTAGAAATTTTGGATTTTGGATATCCTCAAAATACTGACACTGGTGTCTTAAAGACATTTATTACACAACAGGGAGTAAAGTCTCAAACGAAAGAAGAACAAGCTCAGATTACATCTCAAGTACAAATACTTTTTTTTAGCGTTATAGAATATTATTAACTACTACTAATGTTCATAAAATTATGATCCAAACAAATTTATAAAAATCATAACTAACTTGGTATATTTTTATGACTAATTCATATAAATAGGTAACTGGTCAAATCGGTTGGAGAAGAGAAGGGATCAAATATCGACGAAATGAATTATTCTTGGATGTTTTGGAATTCTGTAAGTCATAATATGTGATCTTTGAATACTGAATACTATACCAACATTTAATGTGTGTTTATAAGCTCATATATACTACGTACTATTTCTTTTTCATCTTATTCAACTAATCATTTGTGTTATTCTTTTCATCAATTTAGGTAATCTTTTAATGTCACCGCAAGGTCAAGTTTTGTCTGCTCATGTAGCTGGCAAAGTCGTCATGAAATCATATCTATCAGGAATGCCAGAATGTAAATTTGGAATTAATGATAAAATAGTAATGGAAACTAAAGGGAAAGTAGCAACAGAAGAGCAGACAAGAGCAGGAAAACCAGTAGTTGTCATTGATGACTGTCAATTTCATCAATGTGTTAAACTATCTAAATTTGAAACAGAACATTCCATCTCTTTTATCCCACCTGATGGAGAATTTGAACTTATGAAATATCGAACCACCAAAGACATTTCTCTACCATTTAGAGTTATTCCTCTAGTTCGTGAGTGTGCAGTTTTATGTTAAACTAATTAACTATTTTCAAAGTATGCTTAAGTACGAATATTATATTGTGTAAAATGAATAGGATAATGCGTATTTACTTATACATGTGTGTGGTGGAGTGTGTGTTTATGAATGGGTGTACACTACACAAGTATGTATATATATATATATATACTGTATTAAGTAATGGCTTCTTATTTTGTTTTCATTAATAGCTATTGATGAAACAGCAAGGCCACCATTACATCCTCCAGACTATGGACACATCAGATTACAACCTGGTCTTATTCCCGCCTTTACGCCTTCTCCTGCTAGTCTAAAGTATGTTTTCATTTGTATTTTGCATAAGTTTGTTTATATTATAGTCCCACCGTGTAATATTTAAATAAGGGGTTGTAATTTTGTTTTTGTACATCATGGAAAATTATTTTATTCAAAAAATTACTTTAAAACATGACAAAATATGTCTATACATAATACATATGATCATGACTCATGACTATTATTCGTAAAAATAAAAATAATTAAAGTACTAATAATAATCATAAAATAATAATGATTATGTTCATAGAATATTTATCTTTTTTATTTATTTATTTATTTATATTATGTTTATAGACTTCCAGGTCAAATTCCTCCTGCAATATCAATTACACCAGCCACACCCACAATTCAACCATCACCTGTAAATCCTCCTAGCTTTAAAGAAAGTGGATCTCGTAGTGGATCGTCATCATCACAATTTACCAGTCTTCCATCAAGTGTTTGTTCATCGGTTACAATTACTAGAATTGATATGCCAAATTCTCAAAAATTACCTACAGCTTATGACGTTACTCCTGGTATTGGTTCACCAAATCTAAGTGTAACTCCTACAAAATCTACCTCTTCAGTATCATCATCATCCCCTGCTCATTTAACACCAATACAATCAGCAGATTCTGGTATAACAATTACCCCAATAGTACTTGAAAAACAACAACAACAACAACAACAGCAATCAATTATTAAAGAAGAACGACCAGAAAAGGCTTATTCTTCATCTTCTGGTTTGGCAAAATTGGAACAAGATATGCGTACAAAAGAACAAAGGAAAAAGGATAAAGAAAAACGAAAAGAACAAAAGAAAGAAAAGAAGGAAAAAAGGAAGGATAAAACAAAAGAAAAGGAAAGAAAATTAGAAAAGACTTCAACATCTGAAAAGGACAAAAATGAAAGAGAAAAGTCATCCAAGAAAGATAAGAAAGACAAATCAGAAAAAAAGAAGAAGAATAAAGATAAAGAAAGTTCTTCTTTAGAGGGCATTATTCCTAAATTAACTTTAAAATTACAACATAGTACAACTACAACACCTGCAGATAGTCCAAATCCACCTCAGTCATATCACGGAGACTCTTCTTCTATGGATCATCCAATTGCAAAGAAAATTACTATTAAACCCATTGAAGAAGTTAAACAAAAAGAACCATCACCAGAGTTAGCGAGATTTTCACCTCTAGTTACACGGTACTTTTTTTTATTAAATATTAAGTCTTCATAATAATTCTTTATTCTTTGTAGTAGAAATAAGAAATATTATTATAATTATAATTAATAACATCATATTATTATAGTTCTGATTTTTTTCATACGTGAGTATGTATTATTATTATGTTATATCATTTTATAAAGCTGTAAAATGTTGACTAATTATTACTCATTACATATTATTAACATGTATTTTTAATTTGATACAGACCAACTAAAAAGGTTCAAGCACCAAAGAAATCTCCACCTGTTAGTACCCAAAAAGCACCTAAACAGGAAGTTGTATCATTTCCCTCGACATCTTCTACACCTGCTGCCAGCTCAAAACGTGGTCGTGGAAGACCAAAGAAAGGCGAAGAACCCGCACCAGTACCAACACCACCACCACCACCTAAATCCAAGTCTTCTAAAGCTAGTAAATCGTCTAGTTCTCAAGCTGGGTTGATTACTGAAACTGTTGGATCATACATTGATGAACATGTAAGGGGAATATTATAAATTATAATATATTATGAAAATGTTTTATTTTATAATAGTGGTGAAATTCCTATTTAGCGCATTTATGTATTATATTATGTAAAAAGCTAAACGTAGAAAACAGACCATAATATCATTTATATATAATATATATACATATATATGTACTTTTCTAAAATTTTGAAATAACTTAATTATTGTAGGGTAACAAGATTTGGATTTGCCCAGCGTGTGGACGTCAAGATGATGGATCTCCTATGATTGGTTGCGAGAAATGTGACGACTGGTATTATTTTATTATATTATATTTTTTAAAACTTCTTTATGATTATCATTTCCAAAGATAAAAAAAAAAGTTATAATATGTATAAAATCGTAATTCGATAACATTTTAATTTTTTTTTTTTCTCCTTTCTTCATTTTCAAAGGTATCACTTCCCTTGTGTTGGTATCGTTGAAGCCCCAGATGATTCAGAGTCATGGTACTGTAAAAAATGTATGGTGAAAGAAAAAAGTTTTAATGAACATAGGAAGAAAAATCGTTAAAATGCTTAGTTTTTAGTTCAAAATCTGTTATATTAGTATACATGCACGGTATAGACAATTTGTCATGTGTATAATATAATGTTGTAATTTTATTTTACACATTACATTATTTGTCTTATATGCTGTGTCATTGACTTGAAGTGAAACTTATTTATTTATTATTTATAGAAATATACCTAAACGTTGTAATAATACAAATGATATAATGACAATTTTTTCAAAAACTTATAATAATACAAAGTAAAATGTTTATCATGTTACGATAATAATAACCGTATAAT
>JAQGBH010003219.1:0-20710 GCA_034698265.1 Sminthurinus aureus | reverse complement strand
ATTACTCTGGCTAAGAGAAATAGCCATTACTCTGGCTAAGAGAAATAGCCATTACTCTGGCTAAGAGAAATAGCCATAGTAGTATAAAAAAGTCATTACTTTCATTTGAAATGATTTTCGCGCGGATTTTAGGTGTCCTTGTCAAATTTCTTTTGAACTATAAAAAAGATCAGCTGATCTTTTTTTGCATCTATGTATAATACATATACATACTTAAACATCAGTGTAAGTAGTGTAAGAAGACTTATCTATGCAAAAAAAGAAAAATGCATTTTTCTTTTTTGGCATAGATAAGCTTCTATGTGTTTTTTCCATTGATCCTTCTTTATCACATGTTAAAAAGTTTTTATTTAACATGTGTTAAATACATTTTCAATAGAAGTCATTTTTATACACTTCGAGGAAAATAATCTCATCTATTACGCTAACTTGCATTTTTATTGTAATGCATCTACATTATCTGAGTATCATAGTTTTACCATACATCTTTTATAATACAAGCTGTCGCTGCATTTTTTTTTGTTCGAGAACACATCTATTATACACTGAGTAAGCAAGATTTTTTTATATAACCAATAATTATCATGAATTTTAGCTTGAAAACAGCACTTTCTTAGTTTGTATCCTGTTAATTATCTAACATTGATTTGAACTTTGTTGCTAAGACTCTTCTTGTAAAAATAATTATATATTAAATATTAATATATTATTCTGAAAACTATTATTTCAGTGTTTATTTGTTCTTGTATATAAAAGCTTGTAAATTCATAGAATCATCTCACAATATTTTGATATCTTTCACGTTACAAACTCTTTTTAGTTTTTGTCTACATACAACTTTTTTTTTTTGGTTTTTTTTTTTAAAAATCGGATTCAAATTTTTGTTTTAACAATGAAGCTTGTTAGTTTCCTGTTCAGTTTTTTTGGTGTTACACTCTGTGTTCAACATAGTTTTCTTCAATTGTATCATCATCATAGTAAGTTGTTTTTCTGTATTTGCATTTTAATTGTTTTTTCAAAAATAAATATATGTATTTATGTATCATTTGTACAATATGGGGGTTTTTTTTATTTGTTTCAAACAAACCAGCTTGGGTCAAAGAAGGGATGAAGCTTATTTGTGTTTCTCTATTTGACACAGTCCAGCCAAAAGAGTTTATTCGGCTGTCACCTGTAATTCAAGAATCCTTCCCTTGTAATTTTGTAAGAGCCAAACGATGGACTAATTACTATAATACCAGTGAGTTTTTAGTTTGTTTCTTTAAAAAAAACCACGTTCAACATCGACAGAATAATATAAAAATGATTGATTCCTTATACAAGTTCTCATATATTTTTAAATTTGATTCTTTATGTCGTTATGTATTTAGAACTCACACCAATGACCAAAGCAGACCAAATATCAAGGAGGCTATGTGAAAATATAGAATTTGGGAAAGCATTTTTTGATCTTACACAAAAATCATATGTTCAAGTCTGGAATCGATACAATCCATTATTTAATCAAACACAGAAATGTAAATTTATATTATTCAAGCTGCCTCTCATGCATTTTTGGGACAAACATAACACAAATGTAAGAACAATTTTTTAATTTGTTTGTTATACAGTATGTAAAAAACGTTTTTATGAATATAAAAATAAACAAACACATGCAAGAATACAACTATAAAGTAACAACAATACTCAAAAGACAAAAACATTTTAAAATGTGTTTCAAATTTGAGACTGTAATGATAAATGATTGTTTTTTTTGTTGCCAATTTTTTTATTTTTTGTCTAATAATACCTCTCCAAAAAAGTACATACAATTTAGAATTCAGATTAGAATTTTGTTTATAAATTACAACTAGTCATTACGAGTTTTTTCAGGATAATTGTAGAGAGGATTTGATGTATAACTCAATCAATATATTATACAAGTAATAATGATATATTTACTTCAACATATTACAATTAGTTAGACTTAGTCTTATAATAGCTATCAGAATTACACAGGATAAAAGTGTCTATTTCAAAACATTTTTTAAACACTAACATCATTTTTTTCTCTAACATATCATCTATTATAAAAATTAAAACTTTTTTTATTTTATTTTTTGCATTTTTTTGTTTATAAACTATCTATATGTAAGTACATTATTTATACATACTAGAAATTTTGTAGTATGCACTAATATTTTTTTGATTTTATATTTTTTGTTATTTTTTTGTTTTTTCAGAAGTTTTGTATATAAAAACAATACATCTACATGATACATCTATTTTTAAAAAAAAACTTAAAACTTTCATACTCTTAATACATAAAAATTAACTAGGTATAATATAGACAGCTATGATAGGAAGAAGGGAACTTGCTAGTATTATAAGTAGATGCATTGCTATTACTATAGTTTTACCTATACCATATATCACTACTTTAAAATGTTTTTTTTTAATCATTTTTGTTTTTACTTTTTAATTTTCATTCACACTTAGGAAACAAAAAACAGACTCTGTCTCTATGTATCTTTTACTAAACTACAATTTATTTAAAGTATATTTTTAGTATCCTACAGACTCTTTATAGTCCCCATTGACTCGGCGTTTATTTCGTCTTGTATTAACTTTTAAATTTTGAAGTTGATGATTACAATACATTTTAAGGTGTTTCAAAAACTCACTGCTCAACAATGTCATCGACTGTTGACAAAGTTGCTGTAATACTTGATTGATTTTCAGCACTTCCACCTGGTCCTTCCTGTTGTTTCAATACACTTAAATGAGGAACAATAATAATACTTTTTTTCAAAGATTTGTCATACATGATTTTAGGACAAAGTCGATGTTTGTTTCTAAGAAAAGTTAAGTATGAAGCGAGTACTTGCCTATGTATTTCTAGTTCTGCTTGACTGTCTTTCAACTCGTTTTGTGTTTTTGCTAACTCAATTTGTGTGTGTGTCAAGATTTCTTTAGTTGTAGTCAAGTCATTAAAAATTTCCACTACGTCAATATTCATCGGGTTAGATTGATATTGGTCAGGAACTCCAGAATTATTGTGATTCGAGGTGACTTGCTGCCCAGAATCCATTATTACTGTCTATACGGTCGTAAGTTAGTAATTCCTTATAGATATCGTTCAATGCAGCTATTAGTTTAGAAAGAATTTTTGTTCCTATGCTAAACTGTGGTCCTAAAATTATTCAACCAAAACATACATATATAATATATATTTTATCATTCATTATGTTTTTATACGGTGTTAAATAATTTGTAAAAACAATACCAATCCAATTCGAGTAAAATTCAGAAGTCCTAGGCGAATGAAAATGTATGATGTAGTAGTCTTTTTTCTTTTCTGGTCTTATAAATAGATTCCGATCTTCTGATATGAAGCAAATGTTCTGATGGTAAAAATTTTCACTTCCCTTCTTCGATTTTACAAGTTCATAGGCACAATTTGATAGTGTTGGAATCACCTGGTCTTTCGATGTTTCTTGAATTTCAGTTTCTAATTTCTGTAAGTATTGTAAGATACCTGAAAAACAAACAAACGTCACAAGCGTTTTTTTAGACATATTATAGTTTTTTATTTTAGATTTTTTAAAACATTAATATATTTTCAATTTGTATATTATTAAATATGTATTTTTTTTCTTAATTTCTTACCAAATAATTCTGCTTCTCCAAAAAACAATTTTGAACGCCTATACCTTTCTCCGTTATCAAATGCTATGTTTATATAGTAAGTATCGTTAAAATAAGACAATCGAATGATAATATTACTAATTTTTAAACAACTTGAATGATCAAAAAATTCGTCACTTAATGATTCGTTTTTGCTGTCAAATTTCGTAATTTGAAATTCTTTAACTTTTGGTTTACTCAAAGCATTTGCCATGACAAAGGACTAAACCAAACTGAATGCTTTTCCTCAAAAATTCAGCTGTTTATATACGAAAGAAATCTCTATGTTTTACACATGTAAACCAGCACATTTCGGTTTTTAGTAAAACCTCTTTGTAATTTAGTTGTTGTATATATTTGTTTATTTACATTAAATACATTGAGAATGTCTTAGAAAGTTATGTTTTAGATACATAAAATATATATTTTTTCAAGCTCTGTGATAATGTTTCTAGACGAATCTATAAAGACAGAAAGTTCGTAAACAATACCTTTCTCATTTCCTAGCGACTTACAATCAACCATAATGAGAAATTCTGTTTTCATGTCTTTTGTATTTTTTATACATAAAAAGATACTACCAAGTTTTAAGATTTCACAATATCAGATGTGGTGTAGGTCATGATATTTTTTTATGTAATTATATTCTTTTCTGGTGACTTACAAACAATCATAATGAAATTCATGTATCAACTCTTTTGTATTTTTATACATAAAAAGAAAATACCAATTTTTAAGATTTCACAATATTACATGTTGTGTAGGTCGGGATAATCATATTTTTTCATGTAATTATATTTAGTATGTCTCTACATGTTTGTGTGTGGTGAACAAAAAATATCAATTTCAAGTAAAACCACTCATGCGTTGCAACATAACAATACTCTAGACTGATTATTTTTACATCCATTCAAGTTGTTAGTATCACAAAATAGGAAACACGTTTTAGAAACATTTCTTTTGTATAGCTCCCCTCATTTTTGAATTGTATATTGTGTTATTCAAATATTGAATTACTTGATATCACTTGACAAAAAATAATGATGTCTCATGTTCTGATTTCATTTTCTGATATGGTTGGTGTTTGTGATAACCATCTGTTCTCTTAGAAGCAAATGTTGTGCATGAAGAGACTTATAATATGACTTTTCTCAAAATACACAGATTGTAAGATTATATTTAATTTGCTCTTACATTTTCTATTTGCAAAGCAAATGTATTGTAGACGATACAAGCAAGTCTTTTTTGTTGTTTTCTGTACAAATCTAGACTCTAGATGTGTATCTTTGTTGTTTTTTTTTTGTTGTTGTACAGAACAGACAATACATGCTTGTACTTTTTATTTTGTTTGTATTTGTATGTTATAGGAAAGCATGTCGTGGTTTTCATACTAAACTGAAAAACATGATACAGCATAGATCATTAAAAACTTTAATGATCTATTCAAGACTTTGAGTTTTGATTATTCATGCGTACTTACTTTTTTGCTAAGAAAACAACATATTTGTAGACATGTTTACTAGGAAAAACAAAATGTCTTTACATTTTTGAGTTTGATAATAATAATTTTATTGTTATTATTCTTATATGTTTACCATAAGAGATTCATGCTGTATTTGTCATTCACAACCAAAAAGTATAAAAGCAAACTGAAACAGTCATATTTTTCATCAGTCTTCAATTTGAGTTCCAACTACATGCTTGTCGTGTATTTTTGTCTTTTTTTCAAAATATCTAAAATCTTTTTGTATATTACATAGATCTTTCACAGCTGTGAGTTAGTAGAATGGAAGTGTTATTTCATTTTTTCATTGAGGAAAAATACTAGGTTTTTGTGTGGTGTTACATTTTTATTTTGAAACTTGAATATAAAAATACAGAAAAACATTTGATTTTAAAAAGAGATCGACAGGGTGATTTTGGAAAAGACATTTTAGTTCCATATTTTTGTGTTATTTGTGATACATAATAATAATTAATATTCCTTTCATCCAGAAAATCTGTACTTAATATAGACTATAGACGTCTTTATATGGAAACTGTGATTTCACAAATTCCCTTTTTAATTTCATTTTTGCATACAACTGAAGAAAATGCAAGGGAACTTTTGATTGATTGTTCAATCAGAGAGATTGCTACGTTAGTTTCTATTTGTATGTACATAGAATATTTAGCTATAACAGACATTTATGATGATACATTAGGTTCAAGTATTAAAATTATTAGCTGTTTATTATGGAAAGACCTTAATTATCCATTTGAAAAAGCAAGTCCAGAGTTCTATTCAAATGCACGTAAACAGCTAATTAATTATAGTGCTATAGTTAGACTTGTTTTACACCCTGCACTGAAATATATTATAAGTAAAATACATTCAGATGAGTTGTGGTTTTTGAGTACAGACGATTAGAAAGAGTAAATTTTCAAACACAAAGGAATATAATTCTTTGTCATTGATTGTTATGTTATTACTTTATCTTTTGTGACATTTATGTGAGAAAGACAAAAAAGGATATTTTATGTTTGAATAATGAAATTAGTTCAAGTACATCAATATGAACATGAAATAATATGTTCATCTTGTAAACAATCTCAATGTTTAATTTGTCATCCTCTTTTAAAAACTACTAATTATTATTCTTTTTCAGTAGTTTTTGGCAAGTTGTATGCTTGTCAATTTGCTTCAAAAAAAAGTCATCTTAGGGTTTGTTTAATGTGTAAGTATAATAAAAAACAGAGAGTATATATTTGTAGAAACAATAAAAAAGATAATCATGATTGTCTTAGAGATTGTATACTTACGCCATTTGATGAACAAGAACTTAAATTTTTAAAATTGAAGGAAATCGATATTTATGATAAGCCACCGTTTGAATAAAGTATATAATATGGTGAAAGAAGATAAGCATAGTTGTAGATACAAGATAGTTTGTTATAAATGCAGAATCAGTGAACATTGTTTACAACATCATCCTTTAAAGTTAGTGAATAAACATTTTGTTTCAGAAGTTTTCGGAAAAGTTTTTCATTCAAAATACAAACCAGAAGAGAAACGATACGAAAAACTTTGTATTCAATGTAAAACAATAAAAAAACGTGTGTATGTGTGTGGCAACATTGAAGGTTTTAGACATAAAGAAGAAGAAGGAAAGTGTGTTTGGCAACATTATAATTTAACAGGAATGACTGAATCCCCTAAGTTTGATAGTGTTTTTATTATTAATGAGTGTTTGCCTAACTACGACAGACCACCTGTAATTGTGGATTAATAAATATTTATAATGTGTTTCACAAGTGACTTATACAAATGTGCTCATGAAAGTATCAATGTGGTTGTGTGTAGTTCCTGTGATTTGTCTACATGTGTTATTTGCACAATTCCTTATCAGTTAAATAATACATCATATTATGTAGAAGGATTTGGATATATGAGTTCCAAGTATTTGTCATTTGTAGATGTTAAATATATAAAAATATCAGCATTGTGTCTAATTTGTGAGAGAGAGATTTTAAGTGTTGACAGATAGTTGATAATTTTTGAAACTCATGTTAAATACTTTACAGTTTACGGTTTAACAATGTTTACACGTTCACAAAAAAGAAAACAAAGTTTGAGAAACAGACAGTTTGAAGAAACTTTAAACAATGAACCATCTCCTCATACGTCGAAACATGTTACTAATACTAAAGAAAATATTTTACAAAACAAATCCAAAAAAAAATTATTTGTGTGTGTTTATAAGACATGTCAATCTTTGTATTTCAAATCCCATAGATCACAGTTAAAACACTTAGATTTACACAAATGTATTGATTGTGCAAATTATTTTGAGAATTTAGAAGTACATAATTGTGATAAATTAGGTCAAAAGTTAGCTGCTGTAGGTCCTACAAATTTAAATGTAGATGAGACTTTTTTTAAACAAGTTGAAAACTGTCATTTTTCAGTTTTAACTGTTTACAGACATGTATTTCCATCAATAATTAAAACATTTGATGCAGCTGTTGGTTTGATAGAACCTCATTTAAAAAAATTGATAAAGCAAGTAATGATGAGTTATAGAGGAATGCATGTTGGTTTTAAATTCAAAATAATTTTTAATCATATACGAAACGAACTCGATACGATAGAATCGTTCATCGGAGATGAATTTCAAATTGTATTAGATGAGAATGATGTAGAATCTTTATTACTTACTAATTGGGGTAAAATAGATGAAACTATAGCTAAATATAATGAAAATGGGTCTGGATTTGTAATTAATCGAATTTCTTGGATTGATATTAGTTTTGGCAAATATCGTCCTTTAAAACCTAGAGGAACATTAAAATTACCTGTTGCGCTAAAATATCGCAGAGGACTAATTAATTTGCCATTTCCTGAGAACTTCTGTTTTCTGGGTGCTGTAGCTGGTAGTTTATTTTATAAGAACCAAAATAAAAAGAACAAATTCAATTCATACAGTTATATGCCTTATATAAAAAAGTTTAATATTACAACACTATCATTTCCGTTAGACATTGATCATGTTAAACACTTTGAGTCTTTAAACACTGATATAAGTATCAATGTCTTTGAGTTAATAGATCAAGATATTTTACCTAGAAGAATTACAAAGACAGAAGCCTCATTACATGCGAATATTTTGTACATAAATTCAGGTAGGAATTCACATGTAATAGGAATTCATAGCTTGTCTCAATTTCTAGGAAGCGATGGAAAAAAGTCTACAGTCTACTGTAAATTTTGTTTACAAGATTTCAAGTCTGACAGTAAAGCATATAATTTACATATTAAAAATTGTCTTACTCCTAATGTAAAACAAGTTGTTTTTCCAAAAGACCAATTTTATCGTTTTGAAGATTTTTCTTTAGAAATTAGATCACAATTTGTACTCTTCTTTGATTATGAGACTCTATTAAATCCATCAGATTTAGAAGCTAATAAAAACGAGCAAAAACAACTCAAATCAGTTTATCTACAAAAAGCAGGACACAAAGTTGCAAACACATCCCAAACTTCAAAAACAAGTAGAACCAAAAGTTTAGGTCAACATAGTATTTTAAGCTATTGTATTGTTCTAGTACATATAGAAAGAGGAGTTCAACTTGTAGAATATAATGATGAGATTAATGCAAGTTATAGTTTTATTACAAGAGTTTTGGAAATTGCAAATAAATGTGTGCAAGAAGTACGAAGTACGAATAATGTTATTCCTATGACTCATAGAGAAAATCAAGCTTACATGCATGCTTCCACATGCACATTATGTGGATTACAATTTACAATAAAAAATTATAAGGTACAATTATATATATCAAAATTACATCTTAAAACTGTTTTTTTTGTTTTACATAAACAAAAACGATTTTTTTTAATTCAAAAATACTTTTTTGTGAATTTATGTAACATGTTTTGTATTCTATACTATACACAAGTTGTTTACTTTATTTATATTTTCAGGTACGTCATCATTGTCATTTTTCTGGCAAGTTTGTTGGAGCTACACACCATAGATGCAATCTTAGGTATTTATATATTTGTTGTTCGAAAGTAAATATTTACATGTAATGAAAAGATAATTATGTCTAATTTTTTAAAATCTCCTTTTTTTCTATTTCAGAGCTAGAATAAAACCTGTGTTGACTTGTGTGAGTCATAATGGATCTGGTATGTAGAATATTGTAGTATTATAGACTACAAAAAAAAGCATATTAGGTACATGGCATGAAATCAAAAAATCTCATAATATTTAATATTTTTCTTTTTATTGTTTAGGTTTTGATATGCAGTTATTAATCCAAAGTTTAGACCATCCGGCAATTAAAAATATTAGGGTGGTGCCAAAAGATAAAGGAAGTTCTTTTTGTGCTTTAATATTAAATGGAGTTTGTAAATTCATTGACTCATATAAGTTTTTACCTAGCTCTTTGCAACAACTTACAGATACATTAAGAGAAAAGGAAACAAGTTGTGTTGAGTTAGCTAAACGATTTCCTTTTGTAGCTAATTTTGTTAATAATAATGATTTATTACCTCTAGTTGTAAATAAACTTTCGTTTCCTTATGAGATGTTGAGATCAAGAGATTGTTTAAATATTAAGGATTTTCCAGAACAAAAAATGTTTAATAATACTTTAAAAGGTCATCTATGTACAGATGAAGAATATAGAATAGCAAAAATAATTTGGGATACATGTAAATTCCAAGGTTTTAGAGACTTTTTACGTTTTTACAATATTTTGGATACTCTTCTCTTGGCTCAATCATTTGAAAATTATCGTGAAATAACTTTTAAAGCTTATGGTTTAGAAGCTCTTCACGTATTTAGTACTCCGTCATACGCATATGCGGTTGCTATGAAACTAAATAAAGAAAAACTAGAGTATCTTCGAGATTTGAATATGATTAAGTTTCTTAGAGCAGGGATCCGTGGTAAGTGTAATTAATTGACAAAAACACAAATGATACATAATGTTGTATTTTCTAGTTTTTATTTTTTCCTTGTGTTTGTGATTTGTTTGTTTTATAGGAGGGATTTGCCAAATTTCGAGTAAACGAATTCAGTCTTGTAATAATAGTTCTTTGCCATCTTATGATCCAACACAACCAACAAGTCACTTGCAATTCATTGACTGCAATAGGTATTGTAACTATGTATAATATTTTAATGAAATATATTATGTTACATTGTATAATACATTCTATTATAATTTATAATCTCTAATGCTTTGGATTTTTTAAAGCTTGTATAGCTATGCTATGTTACAAAAATTGCCTGTATCAGGATTCAAATGGCTTGACTCTATTGAAATAGATGCTATTGAAAAAAATCCTCTTGAACAATTAAAAAACTACACTGTGAATGACGATCAAGGATATTTTCTTGAAGTTAAAATTTTGTACCCCTCCACACTACATGACAAACACAGCAATCTGCCTCTCGCTCCACATAGAATGAAAGTTAATGTTGAAGATCTTTCTCCTATTCAATTAGCTAGTGCTGCTAAACACAACATCAATATTAAAGCTTTTTGTAACAATGAACGACTACTTTTAACTTTGTATGATAAGGATATGTACATATGTCATTCCGGAAATTTATTATATTACTTACAATCAGGACTTGTGCTAGATAAAATTTATAGGGGTATCCGGTTTAAACAAGCTGCGTGTTTTAAAGATTACATAAACAAGAATATTGAATTAAGAAAACAATCAAGAACAAAAGCTGAATCAAATGTTTTCAAACTCATGAACAATTCGTTATTTGTATGTCTTAATTATAGTTAACAAATATTTAAAACCTGTTCTTATTTCACTTTTCATTTTATGATATTTTTAGTCATGAACGTTTTTTCTGGAACTTTTTTTTATTAGGGAAAAACAATTCAAGATCAACTCAGTTATGTTTCAGCTCATATCTGTCACAACAAAGCAACAGCTCTTAAATATCTCTCTAGATCTACATTCAGAAATTTTAAAATTGTCAACCAAAATATATCTATTATCATTTCAGACAAACCGAAACATTTATTCAATAGATTTTATGCTATAGGTATTTACTAATATATTACTGTTTATTGTAATTAGACATTAAGTACAAAATAATCAGTCTAAAATAATCATGATTCATGAATATTGTTTTTTGTGTTTTTTTATCTCCTAGGAGCTAGTGTCCTTGACTTTTCAAAGTTATATATGTTTAAAACATATTATGACAACTTGAAACCTACATACAAAGAGATTGAATTACTATATACAGGCATGTATAAAAAAAACGTATTAGTATTGATTTTTATTGGGTATGCATATATAAATATGATGACAAATTCTTAACAATATTTGTTCATTGTTTATCAATTTTTTATATATCCGTAGATACTGACTCATTTTTGCTTCATATACGAAATAATGATCAACAATACTTAGAAAACATGAAGAAACTGAAATTTATGTATGACTTTGGAAGTTTAAATTCTCAACATCCTTTGTATTCAACTGAGCAAAGTCAAACACCAGGACTATTTAAAATTGAAATGGAATTTTTGAAAGGTAATGTGTTTTTAGTTTGAAAAGTTGAAGATGTGTCTTATATTATTACAAAGCTAATATTTTTCATTCTTTATTTTTCTGAAAAAAAAATCATGTATAATAAAGTACACATGTGTAATATATTATGTTATATGTTTGATTTTTTAGAGTATATAGGAATTAAGCAGAAAAACTATAGTCTGCTTCAAGAATTAAAAGAAAACTATGTAACAACTTTAACATCATATCAAAAATCTAGAGGAGTTCCAGCTTCAATAATGTATAAATACGACCATGAGTTTTATAAAAGTGTTATATTAGAACAAAAGTGTGAAATGATACAGAGTGTACATATAAGGTCCATAAATCATAATGTATATACAATAGAGGTAACACGACAGGGGTATACAGATTTAGATATCATTCGTTATTATACATCAAATGTAGAATGTATTCCATATGGTCATATAAGAATTAAACAAATCTGTCAAAGTCCTTTAGTTGATTACACACCAGCAAACACAAAACACTGAAGAATATTCTGGTGTATATATTTGTAAATAAAAAATTTTTGTAAAAATAAAAAAATTTATAAAATTAATATGGAGCATATAACAGCTGACTTAAGGTTAAAATGTCCGTGTTCAATATTGATAACAGGACAATCTGGTTCTGGTAAAACGTACTTAACTGTAAATATGATAAAAAGAAGAAGAGAAATTTTTGATTCACCTATTTCTAAAGTAGTTTTTCTATACAAAGAAGATCAAACCATACTTACTGAATTAGCAGAAAATGACAAAGACATAATATTATGTAAAGATGTAGAAGAAGCCCAGAAGCATGCTGTACCTAATTCTATATTAGTTATAGATGACTTTTTACTAGACACTTTACATAACAAGTCATTTAACAAACTTGTTACACATTATTTTTTAGTTGGTAGTCATCATTCTAGAATTAATGTGATATATCTTAGTCAGGCGCTTTTTAGTAAAGATTTACGCCTACTTAGTTTAAATGCGAATTACATCATATTACTGAAAAATCCTAGAGACGCCAATTTAATTTCATATTTTGCACGCCAAGTAAGCCCCAAAAATTACAAGTACATTTTAGATGCGTATGCGAGAGCAACGTCAAAGATTGGAGGTATGTTGTTATTCGATTTTAAAATCACGACTTTAGATGAGCTTCGAGTACGAAGTAGTGTATATATAGATAGAAATCTTGAAATCTATAAACAGAAAGATGAAACACGTTCATGAGATAAGAACTTTTTTATGCTCTCTAGTAAATACAACTAAAATATCACAAGCAAAAAAACGTATAAAAAACGCTAGTGATTTTGAAATAAAACGTCTAATAGAAATAATAATTAATTTTGAATGTTTAGCAAAATATAACTGCAATAAACAACAACTTAAAGATTTAAAAGTGTTACAACGAGTTAATTGGAAGTTGACTAATGCTAGAAATCAACTTCAAACTCATATTAAAAAAGTTATTACAATAATTTCAGTTGCTATGTTTTCATTATTTGAAAAACAAGTATGTGATATTTTTTAACAAGAATTATGGACATATTCCGTATTGTGCCCGAAAGTCTCTACAAAACATTATATAAAATACAAAGTACTCATTCAGATATTACGAGTAACAATCATAATAAAACAGAAATATTACAAGCTTTTAAAATAAAACAAAGAAAGAAAGTTGAAGTAATACTAGAATTATTATTAAAAGCCTCAAATTTCAATTGGAACGAAAAACAAGAAATTACAATAGACAACAACATAATAATAGGAAGTAATCTTACAAAACTAATAAAAAGTTGCATTACAAATTACCCGAGATCATTTCACTCTGTTATAGGACTGCATGAATTTGTAATATTTTTAATAGACAACAACATTCCTTCTCATCTTTTATCATCTAAAGTTGTGCAAGTTTATTTAAAAAAAACTGAAAACATAGGAAAGTGGAAAACGTTTGAGCAAATTACAAACAATGGTAAAAGTAACTCATGATTTTTATATGACACTAGATAGTTCTGACACGAAGGGGCTTGGTGTAAATAATACACCATTTCAATTTGTCAATGAAACATACACACCTTTAGATATTCATGATAATGAATATGTAGTTTCGCTCACAGAGTGTACATTTACAGAAAAACCAAGTGAATTTTTTGGATCAAATCAAGATCATGGAAATGTTAAATTTGAAATCCCACAGATTCGTGGAGCTTCTGTTGATCTTAGGAAAACTTCTGATCATTTAAGCACATGGATTACAGATGCAAACAATAAAATATCACAATTTGGTGGCATTATGAAAAACATAAAAATAGGTATAAGTTTTGAAACTAATAGAGTAGAAATCATAAACGAAGTGCATAATCAATATTGTATTGAACTGCCAGAACGGTTGTGTGCTGTTTTAGGATTTAAAAAAAATAATTTCCTGGAGAAAGTAAATATTGCTGATGATGCACCATCTTTACATTTATTTGAAATGCTACCTAATAATAATGAATACAAACTAAATATTTATTCTGTACCTGAACAATTTAATTTTAATATGTTTTCTGATGTAAAAGATTTAACAAATCGTCCAAAAAACCCTCTAGATTTAGTGGATAAAATGAATGCAGCTTTCTCAGAGACTACAATTAACCAGAAAAAAATTGATCTAGATAAATATATTGAGTTTAAAATGGAGGGTCGTAATATTTTATTTCAAGTAAAATCAAGTCAAAAAACTTACAAACTTCAGTTTTCATCTGCGTTTAATTCATTGTTAGGTTTAAGTGATAGTTACGTTTTTACAAACCAAAACTATAAAATGAAACTTCAATCTCTTGCTTTGCCTCGCAGTTCATACATATATATATGCATGGATGGTATAGGGCCGTGGTTAATACATAATACAACTCTTCCTTTATTAAGACCTATAAGACTTTCTTCTCTGATAAATGTAGTACAAGAAAGAGTAGTAACAAATCACTATTATATTCCTTTGATTAACACACAGTTTAAATATTTTAAAATATATATATTAGACGACAACGGATGTCCAGCGTCATTCCTTGATAAACAGTCAACCATTACACTTCATTTTAAACGTGTAAAGAAATGAGAGAAATAACGTGTACAGACCAAGCTTGTGTTATAGAACCAAAAATGAAGCATAAAGTATTAAAATTAGATTCACTTGATAAAGTATCCAAAAGATTAAAATCCAAAAAACCATCTACATCACAAAATAAAAAAAAACCAAAAGTTCCAAAAAAAAAAACTACAAAAAAAAGAAAGCAACCAAAGTCAAATAAAAAACGACAAAAGAAGTAGATATAAATATTAGAACAGTTCAACTTTTTAAGTTAGTATCTATCTTGTATTACAAAGAGACAGACGTAAAATATTACTACCAGAAAAATAATAATGTCAAATAAAGTTGAAAAAATTCCTGGATCTAAAGATGGCTATAGATCAGAGTTAGATCTTTTTACAACTCCTCAAACTGATATCAGTGTTGAGAGTTGCAGCTACGAGAAAGTTTATTCTTCAACACCAATCGATTCAACACATAATGTCTTAGAATTTAATTACAAATCAACTTCAAATCATTATATAGATCTAGAGGAAACGAAGTTGTTTACTTCTTTGAAAGTAAAAAAGATTTCTGAAACAGGAGTTGTTGCTCTTGAAGCATCTGACGACATCTCAACAATTAACATGCTTCATCCTAGTCTATTTTCTGATCTGAAGATCTTCATGAATGGAATTTGCGTAGCAGATTCAAATAATGGCTATGGATACTTGAGTTATTTAAAAGCTTTACTGCTATATGGAGCAGGATCTAAAGAAACTACATTAACAAGTCAAATGTATTATAATGACACAAAACCTTCTCTAGCGACTGTGGCTAATGAGGGTTATAAAAATCGGAAAGAGATAATAGGTTTAAGTAAATTAGTAGATATGTGTGGCCCTCTTAATTTAGATATTTGTGAATGTGGTAGGTATATTCCTCCAGAGATTGACTTGACATTCAGATTGACCAAAGCAAATCCTGATTTCGTATTTTGGGCACCGAATGCAACCACAAAATATAAAATAGATTATAGTAACATGCACATTCTTGTTAAAAAAGTTCAAGTCAGTCCTACAATTAGCAACAATCATCAATCAATGTTAAAAAAAGGATTTTCTATGAAATACCCATTTACAAAAACAGAAATAACTGCGTACTCTATTCCAACAGGGTCGTATCATTTTACAACAGATACATACACAAAATCATTTATAGCACAAGAAACATTATTAGGATTTGTAGACAGTTCCGCTTATTTAGGGACTATGACAAGTAACCCCTACGAGTTCAAAAAGATGGATGTTGAGTCTATTACTTTAATACATGAGGGTAATGAAACAACCACACATACATTAGAAGTAGACTATACTCAAAATCAGTTTATACAATCATTTAATTCATTATTCAAATTCACGAAAGAGAATCAGGATGGAAATGGCATCAGTCGAACACAGTATACAGAATCTGGTTTTCAGTTATATGGATTCGACAGTTTTTGTAATACGAATAACGAATCATTAGCACCTCTAAGAAAAGGAAACTCTAGAATATGTATTAAATTTCGTAAGCCTCTATCCTCAGCAGCAACAATGTTGGTATTAGCTAAGTATCCAAATCTTGTTGAAATTACCCCACAGAAAGAAGTAAAAGTTTTGTTGTAAAATGTAATAGGTTTTAGTATAATTTTACTTGTTTATTATTTTATACATTGTATATATATTGTATATATATTGTAAATATTTGTCAAAAACTATGATGTATGTATAACATGATTGTTAATTAAAAAATAAAGTGTACTTATATAAAAGTACTTATTTGATTTATCAAAAAAAAGAAAAAAAACCCCTCAATAACTTTAATGATTCATTCTTTCATATAAACTATATATAGAACTATTGAAAACATAAACATTCATCATTCATCATTCATGCTTTCATATAAAATATACATCAATATTGAAATGATATGCATTCATCATTCATAATTCAAAAACAAAACATGGGTAAAAAACGTGTCTCTGAAAGTTCTATTGTACAAAATACATATCATGATGCTGAAAAGCCTGGTAGCTTTGCTGCAACAAGCGGATTCATTAAAAATTCAAAATTTAAAAACAAAAAACTAGTAGAATTAGAGTTAGCAAAGCTAAGAGAAATAAGTTTACACAAGCCTCTAATTAAACGTTTTAAACGACGTCAAACGTATATACCTTTCTTACATTATCAGTACCAATGTGATCTTTTAGATATGTCAAACATAGCTAAATACAATAATAACAATAAGTGGATTTTAACATTAATAGACTGTTTCAGCAGGTATGCATATACATATATACTAAAAGACAAATCAGCAGATTCCGTTGTAAATGCATTCACACAATTTCTTAAACATAATAAAAACAAAATAAGGCTAATACAAAGTGATGCGGGCAAAGAATTTAAAAATAAGAAATTGCTTAATTTATTTGAAAAAAATGGAATAAAACATTTTACTACGCATACGGAAATGAAAGCTTCAATCATTGAACGTTATAATAGAAGTTTAAGAGACCGACTTGAACGTTATTTTACTTTTGCGTCAAGCAAACGTTACATAGAAATTTTACCTAAAATAACAACTTCGATAAATGCTAGTATAAATAGAAGTCATGGACTGAGGCCCGACTCTATTACAAAGCATAATGAACATTTAGTTTGGAAAAAACTGTACATGAATTATTTTAACAAACCAAAAGAAAAACCTGTGTATGCAATAGGTGAAAAAGTCCGTATTTCAAGAATTAAAGGTATATTCGAAAAAAGTTCAAAAAAATCATTTAGTGAAGAAATTTTTATAATTTATAAAGTTGATACACAATCAAGTCCTATTGTGTACTATCTGCAAGATACCAATTTAGAATTGATTTCTGGGTTATTCTACAAAGAAGAATTAAATAAAGTAGTAGAATAATAGAAAGTGTTTTTTTGTTCAAATTTGTAACAAAAAATCATATTGGTATATGATATACAGTTCCTAAGTTTTATTTTGTACATATAACAATCAGTCTTATTGATTCTTGAGTGAACACATTTGTGATATTTAACACAAAAACATATATGTAAGTATAATATAAATGAAATGTTATCATGTAAATGAAATACTGTTTGTTTTGTATATAATAAGGATAATGATAATAATGAAAAATAACAACAACAACAATAGTAGTAATAATAATAATAATGATGAAAAATGACAACAACATAATAATAATAATAACAGTAGACAAAAAGCAATATCAACTACAATTGGTGTAGTTTTTTTTGTGCTCTGGTGACTGCAGGCTCAGCATCAGACGGGTGTTTCGGATTGTTCCTAAAAAGTTTACGTTTTGCAGACTCTACAAAAATTCCAAATGGAGTATGAATTTCTGGTTGTGCAGTTGATGGAGGTGGAGAAGTTTTCTTTTTTCCTGTAGCAGAAGTTGATGCTGATGGTGATGATGAGGTTGAAATGGGACGTTCATCTTCAATTTGAAAAGAAGAGACTAAATCATACATTGTTTTAGCTGGTGTTCCAGGATGTCGTTCAAATTCTATTTGACTAGATGACAAGGAAATTTGGTCCATATCTAAAGGATGACTTTGACTAGGGAACGATGTTAACTCAAGAACATCAGCAGTTACATGCTTAACAACACCAAATAAAGCATGTTCTGACTGTGATTGCTGTTGTTGTTGTTGTTGTTGTTGTTTTTTCAAACGAGATTTTTCAAGTTTCCGTTCCGCCATAAAGTTATCATAACTAAAAACAGAAACAATGTGTACATGTAATTTAAGAACACCTACATTTGTACTTTTTAAGAAACATTAAAAACAAATTATGAGAAAAAATATTATACAAAGTGTATATAACAAAATAATGCATTATTTTTTGTGTTGGTATTGGTATTGGTATTGCTATTGATATTTGATATCTGTATACTTATGTAATATTATAAGTGTACATACCGAAACATCCCACTGTTTAAATTTAAAGTTGGAGAATCTGATTCATTTTCTACCAATGCATTATTTTCATTTATTGGATGGGTAGCTCTACGTTGACTAAAAGTTATTCGTATATATACATACAATCTCCAGACTGTCAAAGCAAAAACAACAGCCATAAACAAAGCTCCAATAATGCTTCCCACTAAAACAAAAATAATAATCATATTATTATTACACAGTATTGCTTTGCATTGTATTGTATTTGTATTGTATTGTATTGTATTGCATTGTATTGTATTTGTATTGTATTGTATTGTATTGTATCATATGATGAATCATACCTATGAGAGAAATCATAATATATTTATTATGCATCTCTCTGTCATTTATTATGACTTGTTGTTGTACATGGATTGAGGGTGTTTCAGGATTACATAATTCAGGAAAAATATACACATGTGTAACAACTCCATGAAAAAGCGATTCTTCTTGTACACATTGAGGAGTGCTATTCAGTACTCTTCCATATACACACATGTGAGAGGTGCATGTTATGCATGACATGGTAAATGTTGAACATGAAATTCTGAATCAGAAACAAAAAGTCATAATTATTATTGGTATTGGTATTGGTATTGATATTGATATTGATATTGACATTGACATTGACATTGACATTGGTATTGGTATTGATATTGATATTGATATTGATATTGGTATTGACATTTTTATTGTCATAAAACTTACATGTTTGATGAACAGGGTGTGAACTTGAAAATACTCAAGAAAACAAAAAGAGAGAAGGAACACCACATCTTGAATTCAAAAAATGACACGTAGGAAGAGCAAAAATGACTAATGTCAAAGCAAAAACGCTTTCACAAAAACACAAAATATATGTGAACGAAGATTTTGTTTTATGCAAAAACTGTGTTTTTCAAAAAATGTATAAAAACTAAGAAAAACAAAAAATATACATAAAACAAAAAAAAGGAGAATGAAAAAGTGAGCACACACCGGAATATTTGTATTCTCTATTTTTCCACCACAAATGACAAGGACACAAGAAAAAAAATCCGCGCGAAAATCATTTCAAATGAAAGTAATGACTTTTTTATACTACTTTTTTTCTATTGTCTACAAACAACAGATTCGAGTATGAATAAACCCAGTGGAAGTGGAAAAGGAAAGAGGATAAGAGGAGAGTCCAGCTAAGCGACCACGTGGACGACCAAAGAATTACCCATTTATTAGTGATGTTAAGAATGATGTATAATACTTAACATATTTTAATGTTTAAAAACACCGTGGTTGTTTTGTGCAAGTGAAAATCACAAAATTCTAATGTTAATCGTCTTTGGCTTATTTTCAATTTTCAACAGAAGCAGAGGAACGCAACGAGGAGAGTGACAATGATGAAGTGGAAATTGATGAGACAATAGGTTATTTCAATTATTCACTGATGAAGTTTTTGTTTTCTTTTTAATTTTATTGTTTCTATTTTAAAAATTTATTATAAAAAAAAACTAGAAAATGTGATTTTTTATTGCAATTGAATTTTAGGTGATGGTGAAGAACGTGGACAAGACTCTGAAAATGACTCGGAGGATACTTCTTCATCTAGCTCGGATTCGGAATCGGACAATGTGGTGTACAACAAGGAAAGGGGTGATTCATTTAACAAGCCAGGCAATACTGAATATGCTTTGTCTGTTCATAGAAGTAAGTTGAAAAAAGATCAAAAGAAGCAAAAAGAACGTGCTGCACAAAAACTTCTTAAAAAAATGTACAAGAAAAAACTGTTGAAAGAAAAAAACAAAGACTTTAAACCTAAAAGAACTAAAACACTTGATGATGTATTCAACGTATGGAAACCGGAAGAGTATCGGGCAGAGCTTGGAGAAAAATGGGTCTTAGACCATGACACTACTTTCAATGGAAA
>JAQGBH010003218.1:0-20712 GCA_034698265.1 Sminthurinus aureus | reverse complement strand
CTAAATACGCCAAGTAGCCAATACAAGCAGTAGCTGTACGAGTAAATAGGAACATTTTAAAAGGTGTATATTATATATTATATCGTCAGTAATTATGCGTTTGGTTTGTACGTTTTCAATCAGAACACAGAGGGAAAAGTTTACGGGAAAAGTTTTTAATGAATTCAAATTGTAATGCAAATTGCAATATCTTCTTCCTTAAAACTAAGCTTTCACTGTTCCAGTGACAAAGTCATAGAAGCAGTTGGTAATTGTAATAATCAAATATTTCTAACAAATACTTTTAAATATAGCTTTCATTATGTAGGTTATACTGCACAATAGCCATTTGAAGTAGTTTTTATATTAAGATAACTTGGAATTCATTAAATTTTCTTGATTTAAAAAAGACGGTTCTTGAAGTGGCGGTGTATACTTGGATGTCAGTGTAAAAATCTTTGTTTCAGGGCTTATAAATTTTTATAAAACATCAATGTACAAGACAATATTCATGTATTCGTAATACATATGTAGTCAATACAGAAATTGTTGAATAGGCATCGTCTCCTGACGTTTAGCACACAATACATAATTTAGTCGTATTCGCACGTCTGAGAATGCAGTTATGTACATATTATGCCATTTACCATCCGTATGCTCAAGCAGTGTATGCTATTATTGACTTAAGGCAAAATTTTGACAATATACCGTACTTGTGTTTGCATTTGCATACATAATAATTTTAGCATCCTACTCCTGCCTTTTGACTATAAGAAGTTATTCGAAAACATTATCATGTTATATTATGCATTATGTATTATGTATATTTTACATAAGTACATTCATCATATGTAAGACGAAGATGTCATTGACTGAAGGAATCGAGGAGGAGGAAGGGAATGAATAGAGAAAAAATGGCAGGTAGTGAACAAAGGTAACAGTACATGCAATGCATATATACATTATACATAGATGTATGCTATATAAATGAAACCTATGTATACGCCGACTAGAAGAATACACATTTTTCCTTTTTATCGTACACATACATAACAATATAAGTATTCGTACACCCTTTCATTTTTGCACAGAGTTCATTGCTTGAGTAAAGTATGCTGTGTATTTATATTTATGTTATATAAAATATAATGTGCTTAGTGCTTAGCTTCCCAGGCTTGCGTGTACCCAGTACTCAGTAATACCTGCTACAAACGACAAGAGTCAACGTATCACCATAGAAATTTTATACGATGATGGAGTACCTACTACTATGTATAATATTTATATACGAGCGAAATATATTGTACGTAATACGTATTACTTATAAAATATCATGGCAGTGACAAAATATTTGAGTCCTCGAATTCAAAACGAAATGCATGACCAGCAGTAAGAAGAAGAAGGGAAGATTGAAATAAAACTATTCAAGTCAAGAAAGCGAAAGCACATCATAAAGCAATCTAATGTAATTGTATAATCTTATTTCATCTGCACAATAGAAATAATAACCATAATATATCATGATGTATACATATATGTACTGTGCATTCTCGGTACACACTACATTCATTGTATTAGGCATTCAATTTGTGTATATATACGCAAAATCCTTTGAGTCAAAAATATTCGACATGAAATATTATTATTGATGTAATTTAGAACAATGTTATTTTGATCATTGATATACACATTTTGTATGATATACGACAATATACGTATTATTAGGTTTTCACGTTTATCATTTCCTTTTTTACAAGTAAAGCCGTCGGTAATGGTATTCATGTGATCCATAGTCAGAAAAGGGTAACACAGACCAATTCTATTCTATTGGATTTGGGATTTTCATGTAGTCAAATAGTCATGCATAATGTATATGTACCCAGAAGTATGCGATTCTATAATTGCAGCTTTAAGTGCTAAAAAAGAGCTCCACATGTTGTGTCAGTAATGGTCATCATATACATGACATGCATACATAGTATTTTTATAGTGTGTAGATAATTAAAAAGTTAGAACATCAGACCAGTAAGAATTTCTCAAAATTTTGTTTCGATTATTCAGTTATTCATCTTTTTACTCAAAACATAATAATGATATTTATTGATCAATTTTCACATGAACACTGATCTATTATTTTCAGATTCAACAACAGATCAACATTTAAAAGATTTATTTACGCCTGTGCTACCAGCTAGTCACTAGTCAAAAAGTTTTTGTATAAAGAATTTTGGTTTTATACCAAAAATTCAGAAATGCGCTTTAAACCTTACCTGTACTGATAATACCATACGTCAAACACACACATGTATAAAACGAAATTGTAGTGTGCAAGTTTCATTTTCAGCTATAATATCACTTTGTGTGTATTCATATATATATGTATAGGTAGTATGTACTAGGCCAAATTTCAGGCAGGTTCATATTATAAAATTGAGAAAAATGCTACGGTTGAGTGAATACTTTGTGCGAATCTAATTTATTTCCTTGTTTTATCAGTGCACAACAAGTCTACTAACCAACCATTAATGTTATGTGTAAGTATATATATATGTATCTATATATATGCATGCATACTACATACGCCAATAAACATGTCAACAATACCAAGTATATAACGTTCTTAAACCTTAAACACATGCCTATATAAGTTTTTGCATGTAGTGTGTTACGATGTATACCAGTTAAATAGTTGGATTTTAGAATATGTATTTATAAAAATATCAGCTTGATATTGGCTCAGTATAAAAAACAGATTAACTCTATAAGTAGTATTAGTGTAGTGTATAGGTGCAAGCGCATACATTTAACAAGGTTGTTCAAGCTTGTATAGGGACAAAAGCAGTGTATGGCAAACTATAATTGTGTTAGTAGTTTGCTTATTCGCTATTAGTACTTAATATATGCACTACAATCACACTATATGAATGTGCAATTTGGAGAGAAACGTTGATAAAAACGATTTGGTCATCAACACTTTTGACACTTGACTTGAAATTGACAATGTTATTTAAAATACAATTTGATGAGCAGTAGAAAAAACAGCTCATGATTTTGCATATTAGACGAGCTTGCAAAAATAAAATCAAAATGTTTTAAAATAAAGTACTTTTAACTTTAAACTTACTATACTTTTGTTTTACATAGATAATTTTCTTGAGAGTTATGACACAAGGAGTCGCTGGGATTTGCAATTCAAAACCTCTGAATAGAAGAAAATATAGTGGTAGCTTTTATAGCGAGCATTGAGCATTGAGCAGTGTACACTGTGAATTGCATAGTGGATGTACAGTATAAAGGATAGAGATTAGAGATGTACTTTTACAAATCATAGTAGAACATTCAACTTTCATATAGTAACAAAACATACTTTTCATAGCTCATTTTGTTGGCAAAAAATGGTTTGATTTTATTGAATGTCTACTTTATACTCCTATTTATACATGTCTCAAAAAGGAAAGGAAAATTTCAACCATTTTGGGTTGTTTAATTAAGAATTTTGAAATTCCGTTAGGCAAATAACATTTGCTGTTAATTGTTAGGCATTTGTGCCATGTTGCATTGATCATATGAGTTTGAGATAACGTGAACATTCTGATGTTATAATAATAATATATTATGTGAAGTGTAGAATGTACGGGAAAACTTTCTCCAGAAAATCCCATTTTCTCCATGACTATGAAACTATCCAAAATCACGTGGATTGAAGGGTTGAAGAGCTTTTTCTAAAAAAAAAAATCGTGGTTAAAATGACCTGGTCTAAAAGAAAATAATAGAAAATGCTTATTCTTCATATGTATTTATATTTTAACGTAGGGCCTTTTGCCCATTTTTGCTGATCTCTCTCTCCCCCTCTCTCTCTCTCTCAGCCTCCTTTGCTCATACATAAATGTTGGATACTATGCACTTGTGCTCTTGCTGCTCTTTAACAGCACAGGGAAACTAGACAGACAGTGCATTACACTCTAGACTCTAGAGTACAGGAGGTTCAAAACAGTTTTATACTACACATATAAAACCATTATTATTCCTTATAATCCACACGATATATATACGAGTGTATAAACTACAGAGATTATAAAGTACATATTCCCAGTTTCCATTATACATGTGTTAAATCTGCTACACACGTACTACATACTTGGCTATAATATTATACAGTACAGTTCTCTTTTTTTTACATCACGACGACGGCCAATTCCTTCTTCACATCCCATGCATTCAGCACAACTTTACTATCTCAGTACACATACAACATCGGAAGCGAATAAGGAGGAGGAGGAGAAGAAGAACAAGAAGTAAGTATAGAAAAAGAAAACAAAAACACACACACTCAACATACTGATATTATACCGACAACAACAAGTAAAACTGTATAATAACTGAGTAGTGGTTAGTAATACAAACGACTACCTGATTCATCATCATCAGTACTTCATACTTCATACATACGTTTTACATTTTAAATCAGATAACACCCGAGTTAACTAACTAAATACCATATTGTATATACATACTACTAAAGTGGCTAGCATACATAGTGCATAATATAGTCAAGTGTATAACAGTAACAGCGTTTCAAGTTAAAAACTTTAACATGGACAGCGGAAGTATGTCGACTGAGTTGGTCACAAACTGCAACTATAATACTACCTGTCAGTTAATACAACATTGACAGGAAATTATTATATGTATTATATATGAATAATTAAATCAAGTTCAGTTCCAATATACCATCAAATATTATTTAGACATTCTTGTTATCAATCATTTTTAAGCTGATTGATTTATTTATTTATACATTATTTATTGTACTACTTTTTTAACTTAAACTTAGAAGTAAACATTGAACACCGAGTTTTAATTTTTAAATACTTCAAGAAGAGTTCCTGCATTTCTATACATATATACATTAAATATTTTTTGTACATATTTTGACATTTCAATTTAAGTACAAGACTTTAAATTTAATACAAATTTTAATTGTAGACCAAAATATTTTAACTAATATAATATAATATAATATAGAAAAAGGAGAAAAATATTATTAAAAACTTCTATCGCCTGCACACCTAAAACAGAAAGGAGAAATCATTGATTAGTGAAGCAAAAGTCCAAACCAGCTGATAATATTATTATGATAAACCTGAATTATCCTACATTAATACAAGAAGAACTAATCAACCTATGGACTTGATATTGTATTGTTATTTTAACAACAAATAGAACATTATGTGAGTCCCATTCATTTTCTGTTTTGTATTTATTCCACTATAGTTTTTTGTTTTCTTGATTGTCAAGTTTATTTTATTGTTGGATATACACTCTTGTTTTGTGTTCGTGTGTGTCTATTATATTATTTTATACTCGTTCTTTACATCTTTATAATACATATACATTTAAGCTACTAAACTAAAACAAGACTCTACTACTACATTTTGATTATTTTGTTACCAACTTACTCATTTTTACTCATCAACAATCAACAATACGGCCACGAGAAAAAGAAGAAGGGGAATATCCTAAATCCTCTAAAATATAAGAAATTACAACTGTAACCAACCATCAACAGTATTAATAATCTATAATATTTCAATTATTATTACTATAGTTTATTATTATTTTAGTGATAATAATTGTTATTGAGTCCTCATGTATTCCGAAAATTTAGAGTTTACAGTTTGAACCGTCTAAAATAATAATAATTTATTTGTCATCAGTCAGCTCAGCAATCAAGAATCAAGATTTTGGAGATTTGTGCAACAGTAACAAGAATAATTAATAAGTTATTTAATTTAAATGATTATGCTCAGTGTCTTTTCTATGAGATTAACATCAACCTTCTATATAAATAATATACATCGTAAGTAAATATATGTTTAAAATATATTTGTGACACTTTTTTCACAAAAGTTCATTGTGTGAGATTCATATGTGTCCTACAACCTACAACATAAGATTGAACAAAAATCTTTAATAGTTTTTAAATTCAAGATATATTAAAGTGTGTTGTCCATAAAAAATATAATATTTAAATACTGCTAAATGTGTTTGAGGAGTCACATTGTCAACTAAGAGAGGAGCCTGGTGAATTGATCATCCGTATTTAACTAATCTCTCTCTGGTCAAAAGTTACTCCATATGATTATGTCGTGTGTTGTTTCTCATTTGTCAGAATAAATGCTTTAATTGGAAGGAAATACTTCTATAGTCATCTGTATACTTTCCAAATATATTATATAATCAGTGAACCAGCTTACATTCAATAATAACTGGTACAGTCTTCCAAAAAGTAGTATGTGTACATATAACTAAATGTGTAAATCTCCAGAAGTATTTGGAATCGGATGGAAAGAGGAAGTCAACTCAAGTCTCTTATTACTTGTCATTTGAGTCATTTCTGTGCGATTCAAAACAAAAACTATCCTTCGTCGTCGTTGTTGTCCTCATCATCGTCATCAGCACCATTATTCCTTTTGGATTTGGATAAAAAAAGAAAGGTTGGCCATGATTTTACAATCCCAATGACATTTTTTATTTTTATCATTAAATCTCTTTGAGCCATATATATAAAATACAAATCCTACATCTGTGTATGAAATGAACTACCATGTGTTTCAATCAAAATATTGAAATATTATGTGGTAGGTATGCATTAATCGTACGATATAAACTATAAGTAGTATATAAGTAGTATATGATTTGCTGGCATTATAATATTGTCATGTTCTAATTTATAATTTATTTAGTTTTATTGTGTATGTAGACACTATATATAAGTACACAACCACACACACTGACTTTTACACATAATTTGAAATGTTAATGTATTTAATATATATATATAGATCTGACTTTTTTAAATTTCAAGGTAGTATTATAAATCATCGATATATTTGTAAATATATGCCATGTGTGAATTTGCAATTTGAAACTTATTTACATAGGAAAAGTATCATTCATCATGTATCTTTTGAAAGCAGAATCTAACCCAATAATTTTCTACACAGTACAGTTAACTGTAAACTAATTATTTCATAAAGAGAGTATTGTGCTACATACATGGCATATGTTATGTATTCATAAATAGTACGCTTGAACAACAGATATAGAAGTGTTTTAGTAAAGAAAAAAAAAGTTAGTTCTATTTCTACAAATTACCTTTCCTCTAAATTTGTACATACTACATACATGATCAACTGGAACATATCAAAGAATAATCAAACATGTTTACGTGCTGCTCTTTGTAGACTTTTGTGACAGGTACACACACACACATGTATTTACACTCGTGTAAAACTAAGAGCAATATGTCAAACTTCTACAGTATACTACTAGTAAGTACTGCCTATACAGTATAGGCTATACTACATGTTATGATAATGAAATAATAATATAGAGTACCTTTTGACGTGTTTCACATCATGTCATCTGATTACATACTATTTGATCTTTTGAAGATTTTTTTCTTATAAAATCATTACAACTTTGACATGCAAATTTACAATCAAATGATGGTGGAAGAATGACATTATATTATTATCATAGTAATAGTGATTACTCCTCTTTGACTGTATTATAAAATTCCAGTTTATCCCTAGCTTTTCCAGAAGTAATCAATCGCAAATCATGATAGACTGTTAATACCCTAGTCTTTTGTAATTTCCTTAATGACATGTCAAAATCAAGCAGTATTACATATTATGATAAACATGGGATGACATAACACATCATAACTTACAATTTACATGCTATATTATTGTACGTATATACATATATAGTAAAATGTCAATACATTTGTAATTTGTATTCTGTATTGAATACACTTGAATATTTTTCCACTTTTCTTCAAAGTAAGTTTCAAAATGGTAGAATATTGATGTATACGATGTACATTATAGATGTCTTTTCTTGAAATATTTTGTTGTTATTTGTTTTCCTATTGTTTAGAATTTAGAATACATTAATTTTCCAAGTCTTTTGCTACATTATTGTTGTTCAACTTGCATGTTCAATTGTAATTTTACAAACAAATCAAAAAATAATACTTTCGGGTGTTTTTGGTTTGCGAAACAAAACTTTTCATTCAGAAAATTTCCTTGTTAACGAAAACATGTATGAAAACTGAAGACCAACTATCCATCTTCCAACAACAAATTCTCTGGTTTTTGTAGCAAAATATTATTATAATATCATGTTATGTTCAAGAATTTGGAAGCAGACGGCAAAGAAACACTAATCCATGTATTACATTATGTTTCAAATCTTTTGTCTTTCATTTCTAAGATTTGCTCTTATCTTTTTCTCTCTTTTGGTCACGCCTTTATGATCAGGGTTATATGTAAGTAAGTATACGTACATTTGCTTAGTTATAAACTAAAAGAATTTAGGTTTGCTATTTTATATTATTATTCTGTTCTATCATTTGTTCTGCTATTCCATTCCTATATTCTTTTAACTCTGAAGGAACATATACAGAGTACATACTCTCCAATACAGTGTTCTACATACTATGCATTCACACACATTGTATGCATTTTATAATAATAATAATATGCATGTATACATAAGCACATTAAAAGTAAGTAATGAGTTAGTACAAGATACACTTCAACTCCATTATTACCTCATACTACACACACGTAATAATACTATTTTTCCTATCTCTTCTCTGCCTTTTCTAAGAACAAGCCAACAGCAAATATTAACTCTCTACCTACATGTTTTAAAATTTAAACTAACTACACCCAAGCATAGAAACATTATTATATTATATACTATAGGCTTTAGGCTTTAGACACAGGTTGCATTCAGTATACTAGATATTTATAAACTATGTATATTAGACCAAATTGCACTCATATTTTGTGGCCATATTTCAATATATATAAAATATAAATATGTGCTTTCCAAGTTGGTTGTAATTAAATAAATACCATTTCATATTAAATTAAATTACATTCTCTTCTTACCACACGAAAACATGCATTACACTTTATATTATTATTGTCTTTTGCTGGTAGTTTCCACTATTGAATACTATGATACATACTTGGTTTGGGAGGAAATAAAGAATTAAAAAGGGACAAGTCCCGGGTTCGGAAAAATTAAAGGGATGAAGTCGCTCGTCCACTGTCGACCTTTTTTAATTCTATTGTTTATGTGCTCAAGCTCATTTGCATAAACGAAAAAACAATAGAATGCTCATTTATGCAAATTAGTTTGAGCACATGAACAATAGTAAAACAATAGAAGGCAAAAAGGTTGACAGTGGCCGAGCGACTTAATCCCTTTAATTTTCCACTCACTCTATTTTCCCTGAGGGCTCCTCCGAAATTTCGGAGGAGTCCTCCCAAACATTACACTAATAATACATACTATTAGTTTCAAAGTATCTCAAACATGTACATATATTTTCCATATTCCCTGACTTCACCATATGTGTGTATTGTGTGTATATTTACAAGGATCTAATATTTACAGCTAACCTTTCATTTGATTAAGACTTCTAGTATATTCCCCCATTCAATGAAAATCTTAAGCGATACACAACACTGTATAGGGCTAATTTATAGCAGAATGTACGTATAAAAAAATACAACAATCAACTGTCCAAGCAGACATCTACTTGATATCACATTATATTTTTGCATCTGATTTACTCTAGTTTGAGACAAGAAACAAGAATGGACTATACCTTAATAATTATTGTTAATATTTATCATTTTAGTATTTTGTAGTTGAATAATGGAGAGTCTAAAAGAGTAACTTTGGTGACTTTAGTGGACAATAGAATAATAAATAATAATCATTTGTGTAGTGGAAGTTTCCTCTTCACAATTTTAAACTTTAATACAGTGTGATGTATTAAAGTGGTTAAGAAAATTTCTAAGGAGAGTTCAAGTGACAAGGGAAGAGGGAGAGAACGCGAGATAGAGATTTAGAATTACAATTCTGGTATTGTACATTATTATCACTTATTCATTGAAGAGCTAAACCTTTGAAATCTAAATTGAAAAGGGTTCAAGTTGGAGTTCTTGATCTTGTGTACTTACCTGTATTTTGTGCTAAGGTGTGTGTTGCTTGTGAATCTAGATATTTTGTGTTTGTGTGTGATTATCTATGTGAACTTTATCATCGTACATCATACATTATCTCATACACAAGTGCATATGTAACGTATGTACAATAATTATTGTTCCCATTTTTTCTCTCCCTGATAGTGTGAAAAAGTTGGTGTATGTCTGTGAATGTGAGGTTTTGGTGCATCTATCTTGTATTTGGTGCTTCTTAAATTCCTCCATTGATATCTTTTTAATTCAAATGCTGAGGCATCTTATTATTATTATTCTTCTTCTTACTTCACTCGCTGGGTGTATAACATAAAATAACGGGTTTCATTTAACTCCCACTTAGCAGTGCATACTCTAGATAATAAAATCTGTATGTGTACATGTATCTCAAGATTATCTCTGATGAATTATAATAGAAAACAATTAACATGCATGGAATATAAATCTTAAAAGAGCTATGAGACGAAACCAAGTGGCTACAGCAATACTTTATACTATAATATTATACTGAAATCATAAACATGTGTGTTCAAATATGCATCTTCTGGCTTTTACAATTTACCGTTTTGGACTTGTAGTAGGTAATCTAGCAAATGTATGTAAATTTTTGGACAATAATTTTCACAACCAAGGGTTTCAACTAAAAAAAACTACAAAACCCTTACAGGAATGTGCAGCAACTTGCAATCTGCAAATTTCAATACTGCAGCTTCTTTTAATATGCTATCTGTATAAAAGTGCATCATAATCTTGTTTTTTTATACGTTACTTATCATTTATCGTACACGTATATTATAATATAATAACAAAGCTCTAAAGTAATGTTAACCTTAACTTCTTGTGGTGTACTCTTTGATTAAAATAATTCACCATATTTTTGACATGAAAATGGTTTTTCCCCTTAGGATGTAATTTCACAATTTGCAACGTATTCAATTCGTATATTGGCGTATGTCTCTACGTAAACAACCAAATAAGTTTGATAAAAAGTTATTAATACGTATATTTAATATTTAGTACTGTCCAATTTGTTGTGCTCGCTCGTCAATATATCTCTTCTATCAGATAATGGCACATGATAAATTTTGTAGAATCAAATATTTCAATCAAAAAACATTACATATCTTAAAAAGTATTATGTAAATTAATTAGACTTTATTTGATGTACTTTCAGTGTTAATTTTGTAACAAAACAATATAAAAAATATATAGTAGAATAGAATAGAATAGAATTTATTTGTGTTTAAAGAGGGCCATAACCCACAACCCACAACACATGTAAAATAAGTAAATAGTATCAATGTCACCTTACAAATAATAATCAATGTACATTGTACAAGGTGTTAAAGATTTTAAAAATTATTACATTGTTACTTTGGTTGGCATAATAATGTTGGAGCGTGCTAATACTCGTTTTTATAATTTAAAACTTGATTATAATATAATTGTTATGGCTGCTGTGGCTCATCTACTGTTGTATATAAATTTAGCTCATATATAAGATGCTAAGTATGACGTATACACGCATACATACATTAGGCAAAGTTTTGCTGGTGATGACAGAGAGAGAATCTCATCTGAGTAAATTTAGTATCTGTTAATGATGGTCTGTTGGTGCCATCAACCATAAAAGATCTTCACTAACTCTTGCAAAGATCCTTATGTCATCCATTTCTCCTCCTCCCCTTCTTCCTCTTTTACTTGGACATAATATGAAACTTTACTGCGGTTCGTGGCATTTTCTTGCTCTCTCTATGTCTAATGTGCAATCATCATTCGTTATGATGATATACACACAAACTCTCCATTTTGAGACCTGAGACTCTCAGCATATTAGTATAGTGTTTCAGTTTTCTCCGCCATTTCTTCGTCTTTCTACTCTTTCTTTGTAGAAGGAAATAATAATTAAATTTATATATTTATACATGCGCTATTGTGCTTCTCTAACTCTCTTGCTGTCTATCCGTTGGAAGTTCAAACTTTAAACTTTCATGGTTTTATGTAAGCAACAAAGTGAAGTTTTAGGAAACGACTATAAGAAATAACTTTTTTGGTTTGAAAGAATCTTAACCAAGTATTCCCAAATTTTCTTCACACAACAAATTGTGTACATAGTAGACTAATAGGTACATAATAACTTCTATGACTTTGCTAGATTTTTGCATTGCAAAATGTTTTTCTCATTTTAGGGATAAATCAACATTTACTGTCTTGTATTGAAATGTCACTCTACGATACATTTAAATTGACAATTAATCCATCTATTTATTTATTTTCTTTATAAAAAATTTTGAGACATTTGTTTTGCTCGTATTGATTCGGATGATGAGGATGAACAAATTACTAACACATGCCGGAATTCCAAGAAAGTATTTTATATCGTACTGAAAAGTCATAGATCGAAGATCCCGACCAACTGTTTCTACTGCATCACGTACATATAAAAAAAATTAGGAAAACTCACACCTGAAAAAAGTTCTTCCGTAAGTTTATTAGTATACTTTTCCAATGGAACCTGGAAAATAGGGTATAAGTAAGAGACGGAAAGTACAAAGTTTCATTCACATTTTGCTTTTTATTATCAACATTTTCCACTCTCATTTCAAGTCGTCTACAGCTATAAAATCCTCAGACTGTAGTAGTTTACTTGTACTTTAGTTCCTACTTACAAATTTATAGTTTCCTTAACTTGTTTAGTGAGAAAAGTTTCTTTCACTGTTGTGTATGCTGTACAGTACACAATGTATAGTGTATGCTATACACTATACACCTAGATTCGAATAAAAGTACTTGTGTTTACTTGAATTTCCAAGTCTGTCTGCACCAGGGATCATGGAACATTGTATACAAGTTTCAAACTCGACCTACACTTACACCGAGAATTCAAGTTGTTGAATTAGGATATACTATCACTTTTATTCTACGACTAGGAAACTGAAATTTCGAGATGTTGGTCGAACAGTCTTAAACAAAATCAACCGGATTAAGTACGTTTTTAAAAACCAATAACATGTAATTTTAAAAGGAACGATTGCGTTTTCACGATTCATTATGCATTTCCATCCGTATAATGAATCGTGTTTCTTTAGTGCTTGATTTTGTCGAAGTATTTGATATATATTTTGTTTCAACTTTTGACACGTGCATGGCGTACCATACAATTTTTGATATGTACTGGAGTTAAACTGTAAACCCGCATGCTCCAGGCAGAACAGAGTAAGAGAAAAAGATGTTGTCCAGGATTCTCAAGCGCTCTTTTTTCTGAAATAATACAGAAGAGTTTTGAGGCACAAATCATGACGGCTAGTAGCTACTAGTGCATAGATAGTTTATCATAACATAAAACATGCGTGTAAATATATACATGTACATGTAGAATATTTTGAAGAATAGTTAGCTTTTAAATTTCGAATAAAACAACTGGAAAAAAACCCAACCATACATATATTCAATGTAGCCTTATATCTTATATTTAATGTTTGGTGGAAAGTAGTTTACATTATTTTCTCATGAGAAGTATCAGAAAAGTTTTTTTCTTTTGTTTTTTTTTAGTGATTTCTAACTTTGTATTTTTATTTTTGAATTTATTTACAGGACAGGAAAAGTTAGCGTGATACTCACAGCCAAACATCATACAGGATTGGAATTTTGTTGCTGCTGGAGGAGTCTGGTGTAACCACTGGCTGTAATCGGGTTTAAGTTTTTTAAGTCAAGAATGGTGCCGGGTGAGCTAGAATCACCACAATGTCTTCACAACAACAACATTTTACACCTGGATAAATCCGTTCCACTCTCACAGGAGGAAATGGCCATGCTTGCAAAAATTGAGGAAGCCAATAGGTAAAAAAGAACTAATCTTTTATGGCTAATTTTATTTGATGGTGTATTTTAAGAGTATGCATGAATTTAGGAGATAGAACTAGTAAAATAATGATACACGATAGATGCACACTGATAATGTGGAGTAGATGAATAAGTATAAGTAGAAGGTAGAAGTCAGTTGAACCACTTACACACTGGCTGCATTCTTATTGTTGATAATTCGTATATAAATGTAAATATTGATAAGGAACTACATCATGTACAAAGTACATATTATACCATAGTATAGCATTCTGAATTCATGAATAGAAAGTTGTCAGCTATTTTTATACTATTATTGTTATTTTTACTAGTCGTTACTGTTTTTCGCTTCACATTTTTCATTTGTTGGCAAAAATGTAAACCAGATCTTTGTCATTATCATCATATGCATAATATGTACTTTATTTTTCATTTCAAGTATGTATTATACAAATATGTATGCGTCTGTTTTACCATACATGAGTATTACTATGACTATGAAGACCATGTGATAATACATTGCTCTTGAACTTGAAATTCAAAGTTCAGTATTCAACTCTATCTAATATTATATTTATTATGAGTTTATAGTTTATAGTATACTACTGACTGTACTGTAACATTTTAACATGGCACTATTAAATATTTGCTTTGCTCAAATATGCTGTGAAGTCAATTAAATAGGTGTTTAGACTAATGTCAAGTTTGTGATTATTCATGTATTCTGTTTTGAGTTGCATTTTATATTTTGTATTTATTCACAAGCTCAGCAGTAATCTTTTTACCACTGCAATTTTTACAGTGTGCCGTTAGGAAACATATGTGTAGTCGCATAGAAATTTCGTTTCTATTTGTGCAGTGTACACTGTAAACTATATGTTTTAATGGCGACATATTTTTGTAATGAAATTCCTTCTTATTGCTACACATAGGATTGTATTATTATAGGGAGAAAGTATAAAACGCACATATACACGTGATTAAAGAATGTTGTTTCTCTCCACGATAAAGGATTTTGTTGACAGGATTCTCAGGAGCTCATATACGAGGTTGCTAGTTTCACGTCTTTGGTTTGTTTGTATTTTGTCAATTTATCAATGAACCCGAGTAGCTGAAATGCCGGAAAGCTAGTGTTAAGCCGTAGACTCTAGTGAACTGCACGCCTGTGTCTTATAAATCAATACTACCGAAGTAGGCTTAATCAGAATGAAAAGTCATGCTTCATAAGAAAATTTCTAAAGTATTTTCTAGCGACTTGCGACTTGTAGGTACTAGATACCCGTGGATTTTATATTTTATCTTACAAAATACAAATGTACACTACTTACTACTTACTATACACTAGTTTAATAGACTGGTATTTTTATCATGCTCAGACAAATGCTCAGACAAATGCCTGTTACTACTACTTAGTATTCTGTTAATGCCATTTGTTTGTGCTGTTTACAGTATTTGTTAACTAATTCTACTGTAGTTTAATTCTTAATTTTATAGGAGAATACTTTGTTTTGTTCATAAAATTTAGATAGCTGGATTCGACTTCGTCGTATTTAATTTCTAAAATTAAATGATGACTGAATTTACACAGTGATTCAATATTATAAAACTTTGATAGCGCTGGTGGATTTAACGCTTTATCTTGTTCAAAACTTGCAACAATAATGAAAATTTATATATTATACTTTGATTTTGTAATATGTAGTCTGCCGCCTTGTAGTTTGTATACAAACAGACATACTATTATATTATTGTAGTGTATTGTATTGTCTACATGAGTAATCCAAAATTTTTCCTGTGTGTGCATTGTACAGACATTGCGTGTATTTTTACACGCATTTTTCTGTACATACATTTCAAGTTGTTAATTTCATAGATTTGTATTTGTATTTTTAATGTTTACATTCCTTCATCTGTCTCTTCATTTGTCTTGATGGCGGCATGTGTTACAAGTTATGCCTCATCCATTTTGTTTAGAGTTTAGAAGGTACATTATACTCCTAAAATAAATAGTAGCTTGACTTTTGACATGCTCACAGTAAATCGTTGTCTTCTTCACCATTTGATACATGTTTGTGAGTGCATTTTTCGTCGTAATACATTCTTCTTAATTTATTTGATAAAGAGTCGGGGGTTACGTAAAAAAAGTGAAAGATAAAAATGTACCACGACATAAGATTTCCTATTAATGATAGAGTATGATGCATCGTACATCATACAACAGTTTTGTAGCATAAAGTGATGAAAAATTCGATATTTGTCCTCATTTCAGTTGTAGATCTTTATACTTTTTTATACGCATCATTTATAAATTTATAAAACTATAACATACTATCCATTATCCATTACATAGAGATGTCTGTGTGGGATTTAACTGCTTAGTGGTTTTGAATGTGTTCATTGCGATTAGGGAGAATTGTTTACTGTGTACAAAATACGCTAGGCTTGGTGCTTAATATTTCCTTCAACGGAGCTTACAAGTTGTCTGGAGTTCTGAATTCTGGAGTTCAGATTAAGTTTATTTTTTAATACTATTTCCTATTTATGCCAAATCCCTAGAGTTTTAGTACAAGAATTTCTAACTGCAAATCACAAAATGTGCTCCTGGATGGATGTGCGTATACAGTGTACAGTACACAATGCAAAGCATAAAATTATGTATCATATTTTATGTTTCAAAACGTATGCATCTTTATCTTCCTAAAGTTGAAATAAAAGTGTTTGTATGTATATACATATTATTTATAATCAGTGTCAGCATACTTATAAATGTCTATCTTAGCAGCCGCAGTAGCAGGAAATGAATCTGGGTACAAAACTCATGAATGCTATTTTTGCACTGCCTACTAGTATGTGCATGTACGCATAATATTATACATGAACTTGGTAGAAGTATGTGACTTTTGCAAGTGTATGAAATAATATGCACATGCATAAATGTCTCTGCAAAGAACTCTGTTTATAAAAACTTTGAGCGTTAGTGTAATTTGAAAACTTAATAAACTGTCAAGTCTAAACGAAAACAATGGCAATTTACAGACACATATATATTGCCTTTAATTTTTTTTCTTTCAAATGAGGAATCTGGCTCAAAGCTGTTTGTTGTACGTGTACGTGTGTGATTAGAATCAGCACAACGACAACAAGAAAAATAAAGCATGGAATCAGGGAAAAATATTTGAAGAAGAATAAGATTTAAACAATGTGAAAGTTTAGCTTGTAGATGGAAAAAAATGACGGTTATTAGTTATTTTATTAGTTTGAGTGTGATGTGGAAGGAAGGAAGAAGGAGTTGCATTTAATATTCATTTTTGTGTACTTCAGACACTCAATTTTAAGCTCCTGAAAGCTTTTATTATTTATATTTTGCTCTTGCTTATGGTTTAGTTTATGAAATAACTGAATAATATATGAACTATAAAATTAAATTGGTTATACTGTAAATTCCGTTTACCACTAAAATTTTAATTCGTTATTGGTTATTGGTTATACAGGCATTGTAATAAAATGAAAAGTAGAAATTGATTTAGTCATGCAATATCATTTGCTCATTCACATATTTTTAAATTTAACTAAAACATATCAGCGCATATTATGTCGTTTAATTCAGTGTTTCGATACACGACATACCGTTGGTTGAATAATTTTTACGAATGCCTTGAAGCTACGTGGATCATGTTATATATTACACAGGGTACATTGTAGGATAATTCCTTTGAATTATGTAAGGATTATATATTATGTATGTGTACATACATAGTACAGTAAGACGTACAAAATCGTGTCTTTACTTGAACTATTCAATTGAGATTCCGCCCACTTTGTTTTGTCTTTGTGCAGAAGCTTGAAATAGCTTACTGTCATTTGTCATTGATACCCTGCGTTTTTTTTTCAAACAGTTTAGAGTTTAGAGTTGTTGTTTTTTGCAGTGATGGAAATTTAAGTGTCGTCAACTTCAAAAAATTCTTGAACGTATTGATGTGTCCCATCGCCATGAATTACCTTGATCTGACTCTGTAGAGTGTAATTCCTTCTCCTTTCACTTCCTCTATCTAAAGTTGAACAACTGTAGACAGTAAGATATCGAATGAAAAGTACATGTAGTTTTTGTAAAAAAATATCTTTATCTTTGATAAACAGAATGTGACTTATTTAGCTCACTTTTGTCTTTGCTTTGGAACGGCTTGCACATTACAAATTATTATGTGAAGACTCTTTGAAAAATAACCATGGTCATGAACCGGAAGAACTATTGTGTAAGAATAAAATGTAAAATAATACACATACAAGAGTAAGTTATCTTGTTGTTTTTTGCAATTTGAAATTTGAGTGCATTCATTATAAGTTACAACATAGCTGAATGACTAAAAATAAATTAGAGCTCATATCTCCTATCTATACTTTGATGAAACGAAGAAGGAGCAACTCTCATGACAAAGAAACTGGAAGATGTAAAATAAATTCATAATTCAAGTGTATTGAATATGCAATAAATTGTGTAATATGCACGCGTATAGACAAACTATGTTTTATATCTTGCTGAAAGCTTGTGGTTACATCGATTATAAACTCTTGAGAAGATGACTTGACTCTTGTCGGTCTATTCAGAATTCACTATATATTTGTAAGTAAAGTTTGCTCTTTAACTTTAATCACTTTTCATGGTTCTGTGGTAAGGAAATTAGTAGTTTTAGTGATGAATCTAATAACGTCGAGTTGTAGGAGTGGGTCTCAAGTCTTAATGTCGAAACGTTGTGGTGTGTGCTACACATTCCTACCACTACTACTACCGTGGCAAAGAGATTTATTTTCAAGAGTTCCAATACATAACGCTGTTTTGAACTCATCTTGTAGTTTCTCACTTGTCCTATCTATTAGATTTGAATTGCTCTTAGGGTATGCTGAGACTAGTCCTCTGCATATCTATTATATCCATCTAGCTATGTACAATGTACATGGTACGTGTATGCATAAAGAATGACAGTTTAATTAGATTATGTCATTTGAAAGTTATATCATGACACATTTATTCAATTATTTGGTTTAATTTACAAGTTCCCCTATTCTGTTAGCTCAGTACAATATTTACTTCCCTTCATCTTTGCATTTTTTAGAAAAGTTATGTATTGATTATTGAGAAAATATAAATGTAAAAAAAAATTACCTTTGGGTAGAACTTTTAGTAAAAAAACATCTTAATTATTCATAATAATATTATTGTACTTTAGATGGTGCAAATTCTTATTCCATATTCCGTATAGCTTGTCCCTGATAATTTTCCAGTGTAAAAATTCAAGTATTCAATATCCATTACCTAAAATACAGATCACAGATTACTTTCCGTTACATTTTCAATGGAATTTCATTATGTACACGAAAGCATTAAACACTTTGTTTTTTTTTTCATTCAACTTGTAAAGAAAAACAATCATTTTCTTCAAGTATGTAGTAGTTTTTATAAGAGGTTTTGAGACCATTAAGACTCGTACAAAGGTTAAAACTTGTTGTTAGAACAGATTTGATGGTAGCTTTAGAAGTAAAACTCCATGTGTAAATATTACACAAGGAAATGAAATGATTTTTTTTGTTATTTTTTGCACCTCAAGTGCCATGACGTTTGTAGTAGTTTGTAGATTGGAACATTTCATCCGTATCACTCTAAATTTTCTTAGAACTTCAGAGTGGATGAACAGAACAGAATCCTTTGACATTATTTTGAAGGTAGACTGGAAATGGAAATGGAACTGGAAATGAAGCAAACAAAAAAAAGTGGAAAGGAGTGAAATTCGGTTTTTATCACAATCATAGTTCAAGCGTGTGTTGCGAATCTGACTTTTAGTGCTATTTCAAATGAGATGGTCCATAGAAAAAAGTTGCAGGGAAAAAAAATGCAGAGAAACTGGCGTCATGTGCCACACTTTTGTATGTACTATGTTCGATGTGCGATGTAGACAAACTATACCTACTATACGTACTCGGATATTTCAAGAGCAAGAGCAAGAACATTTCCATACTTTAGTTTGGTATACAAAAGAAAGGTAGTATAGACTCCATTGGCATTGGGCATATCACTTAAAATGGTACATTCAGAATTCAAAAGACTATGAAGACATGACATGTATAATGAATAGGAAAATTGTAGACATTGTATACGTATGGAAATTTGCTCAGCCAAGCAGTTGTAGGTAATAGTAGTAAATATACATTTTTCTTTTTCTTTCTTTTCCGTCCAAAGAAAACGTTCAATGCTGCGTCTTTCCTCTTCCTCTCCATCTCCATCAACAGTCATCGTTCAGTCATAGTCAGCTCAGTATTATTATTATTATGCATCGTCGTCATCTTTTCTTGTTGTATAGCTGAGCTGAATGAATTTCTCGTATCTAAATGCATATGCGACGGCACGACTCTCTTTTTTTTTTCTTTTTATCATCCATGTTTGTGTAATATGTAAAACGAAATTGTAAAAATGTTTTTGCTTTTGATGTATTTATTTATATATATATGTATAATGTAAATTTATATGTAAGCTTATAGCGTAAGGTTCCCACCACCCTACATTTGTATGTAATATTTATGCAACATAGTACATTTTATATGTATTTTAAAAAAGTAAACAGAAATACATAAATGAAAAATGAACCATACACGTGATACGTACAGTATACTGTATACGTATAGCTGCCATTTTTTGAGACCCCAAAATCAGTACACCTTAAAACTTTTCCCAAAAATTTCCATTTTATCTAGTGTAAGCTGATTTTTTTCAATTTATTTGAGGAAAATACCTACATTTTTTGCTTTTAAAAAACACATTTACATAGAA
>JAQGBH010003217.1:0-20712 GCA_034698265.1 Sminthurinus aureus | reverse complement strand
TTCAACATGGAGAATCCGAATATGACCACTAAAATGACAACTTCGATTTGATGTATCCGAGTGGTTCAAAGCTAAAATAACCGCTCATATATAAATAATATGACTATGAAAAAGGAGCAATAAGCAATTCTAGTTTCTCGTATTCGTCTGAGGAATTTATGTGTTTTTATGATAGTTTAGTTTACGGCTCACATTTGAAAAAGATCTCTTCATCGTTCATCTTTCTCCCTTCTCCATCTCACTCTTTCCATTTTAGTTCACCCGAAGCGTTTCTGTGTACGGACCTTTTACATACAGGTCCATATTTTATCTTGTAGTTTCTTTTAATGTGACTCCAATGTCCAACTCTGGTGACTCAGTCAGCTGTGTCTTCAAAAAAAAAAGACGAAGAAAACTCGATGGATTCTAAACTCTTGAACCACGCAGTTGTGAAAAAAAATGGAATCAAAGAGTAATGTGTTCAAATGCTTTTGGTTATTTTTTGTGTGTATACATGCGCCTGTGTATTGTGTATACTACTACATAATATGTACTTGTAAGCATGGTGGAAGGGAAAGAATGCGTTTAGAGTAAGGTACTGTGAATGGGTGTCTGATCTAGTCTCTTTTGCTCTCAAGTGGGAATGAAGAAGTAAAAAAAAGGTAGAAAACTCTCATGTTCTCGGCACATTGATTTATACACCGTAAATCTGGATTTTCAGGCGGTTGATAGGATTTGAAAATTTTCTTGGAAGCACACTCGGCCTTCCTCTCTTCTTATAGTTTACTTGCTCATACACTTCTCTCTATACTCCTTTTCATTCAATGATCATTTTAAATAACATTGTGGATAATAATTTAATTTCTATTTTTGACTTTGAATGAAGTAATATTTTAGTTTGTATAAAAGAGCCACCCATCTTGTTCGTCGTGTACATCCATCTTTCTATATACTTTGTGTTATATTGTGATTAGTTTGAAGTTGAGAGTGCTGGGACGGAAAAAAAGAAGAATGTTTTTGGGAGATCTAGTTGAAGTATGAAGGTATTAAGAACACACATGTAGTAGTGGTAGTACAAACAACAAGAACAAGTATTTAGCACAATGGATGGATAGTTAGATTACACGTACAATAGGAGGGAAAAAAATCGTTATTGCAAAACAGCAGTTTCAGACAGCAAGAGTGTTTTAGTTTTCTATTATATGTATTTCATGGTATAGACATGAGGGAAAATACATGTAAAAGTTGTATAAAAGTAGTTGTAGAAGTGTGGTGTAGGAAAAAAACTCGGTGAGAATTTAATTTATGAGTTTTTTGGAGGCAACTGCAAAGTAAAAAAAAAGAGAGTATAGTGTGGAATGTAAAACAGTAGGAGTTTAATCGCATAAGTTCAGTTTAGAACAATATGTATAACGAACATGTTATGTGGGCTACATGTAAATAATTCGTATCTGCTCTCAATGCTTTCTGACGTATCGCTTGATGTATTTTTGCGTAGGATGGGTGTTTCACTTTGCCTATTATTGTATTTATAGCTATCTGTTTAGTTTCAGTTCAAGATTTTTTTTGACGTTTTGAGAATATATTAATGTACACATTGTTATAGGTTATCAAGTCAGACTGGTTGAGATTTTTAGGGTAAGAAGTTTATGTAAGCTGGTTTTCGATGTCGGCTTGAATCGGTTCGGTGTATGATAAAAGCAAATGAAAGAAGGAAAAGACTTTGAAGAGAGCTTAATCTATTTTATAGAGAAACGATGAGAGAAGAGAGAGAATAAGAATTACAGCAAGGGATCAATTTTTATTCACTAAATGTATTTTGTATCATTTTGGAACTTTCAACTGCTTATACATTAAGCATGAAGTTAGTAGTAGTAGTAGTAGTAGTAGGAGTAAAAGTAAGCTAGAATGTGTAATTATTGAAGGTTGAGAAATCGGAACCAAACGAAACAGATGTTTCCTTCTTGAATCCCATTTCTGTCTTGATTGCTGTACTTTATGCATATACTGTGCCACATATTTTCTTGTCTTCAGCATGCCTTTAGTTAAATACTGAATGAGATGAAACTCATTGACTCGTTTTAGCTTTGGCTTCTACATTTCCTACAACTTCAGCACTACACCCCCTGTTACGGTTAAGTTTATTTTCTACATTTCTCTGAGTTTGCCTTTGGCTACTATTCCGTAATGTGAATTTTGTTAGTATTTGAAGATTTGAAAATAAGACGAAGAAAGAAGAAGGGTATAGTTTGATTGAAATTCGGAAGAAGAAGAAGAAGACCAAAAAGTAAAAGAAGCACAAGCATTCGTTTATTATGCATAAACCATATACACAACCATGTATTTGTGTAAATCTGAATCCGTACATTTGTATAAGAGAAGAAAAGTAAAAGGGTGAGAGAAATAGGGAAAGATATTTCAACCAAATCAGTCTCAACATGACGATTGTTACTGATTTTGGCTGGACTGCACTGACATGAGTTATACTCCACCATATAGCCAAGCTATGTTGATTTTAGTTTCCTATTGAATTTCATAATGGAATATAATGACTTTGGAGTGAAGTCTGCAAAGACTGAGACGACTGAAGTAAATCCAAAATTTTCAAGCAAACGAATGAAACGGATCTAATTTGGGTGATGGAACTTTTCAAAGTATCAACTAAAATGACCCCTTTGAAGTCCAATTTTATACACTTACGTGTGGTAATAGGAAATAATTATGATGGTGCATACTACATACATATTATATACATATATACATATCCAAGAAATTATGTACAACTATATACATACTATATATGCTACTTTGTGTGCTACCGTTTACAGTTCTCCCCCTTTACTTCTATCTGTTTGATATTTTATATAGGTATTGAATACTATCCTAAAAGTGTGATTGCAAAGTTACTATACTGTACATTTTTTTTAAATTCCTGATACACGGTTCTAAAATTATATGGGATTCTGAATATAGCGGAATTTTGAATTTTCATTTTATTTTATTTTTATACAAAGTGTATCTTGAAGACCCTTTTCAAATTTTAACCGTAGCAAATCAATGTAAGACAAGTGTGACACAGACATACAAAAGGGCAAGAGTAACGAATGAAAGAAAGCAGTTCCTTGTATCGAATATAACTAACGATTTACCTAGACGGGGAGTTAGCATAAAAAGTTGAGGCGACAAATTTTAAAAGCCATTCTTTTCTGTCAACTTAAACGGGCTCATTATATAATGCCTGGTGTAAAGGGTGAAATCAAACCTTGATGCTTCGGCTAACAATACTGTACTAATTTGATACTTATAAAATTGGTGTTTATTTTGTATGATATACAACGAAATATAGTCCTATAAATGCCCACATTTTCTTCTTAATATAGTGTAAAGTTTATCCATCAATATAAATGTGATAAATGATAAATAAGATAGTATATTTAGTTGGAATGTACAGTAGAATTTAGAATACATTTAATACGCACACAAATTGCTATCGCTGTTATGTATTTACGACTCAACATTTATGACTGTGGTTACAAATTATTGATAGTTATCATGATAAAAAATATAGTAATAGTTATTGTTATTGTTTTTCAACAACAATAATGAAAAAAAAATCAAAACTTGATGACTGGTAAAGAAAAAATATGTAGGTACATTAGGGCAAGAAATTTACTACTACACATTAATTCTAGTGTTGTGCAAAAAATAGGAACAAAATATGTTGTACAACTTGAAACATGTGTTGGTTATCCAAAAGTCATGTCATGCTTGTGCATTGTAAACTTTTACATGGAAAGTGTTGCTGAAAAAGTGAAGATTGTATTTATACAGTTCATTTCAGCATTTCCCGTAAAACGTGAAGAATTGCTTTCAAGTTTATTTACATAGGCAATGAAGAAGAGTATCACGTGTATTTTATAAGGACTAGAAAATACAGTGTTACATTTGTATTGAGAAGAAGCAAAAGGAGAACAAGTAAATATTATACACATACCTACATACGTTTTACTAACTACAACGCATTAGTCCAAATAACTTCCTTATATGAGATTTCCATGCTGAATTGTTATGAGAGACGACAACAAGGGAGTCCGGACTCTGGACTAATATATATATAAATATAGAAATCTTATTGTGAGAAACACTTATGTATGTACGTATGTATTGTATCAACCCTTTAAAGAGAGTATTCAAAATAGATGGATTTGAATGCGTAAATGAAATGTGTGGTATCCATTTGGTGAGTTGTATGTGTGTGAAACATTTTTTCTGGTGTGAAAGATTAGTAGAAAAGTAAAGGAAGGAGATGTCGGAGGGTATAGAAAAGTAAGTAAGTAAGAAAAAGGGCTTCTCTCGCCAGTCTAAGAATTTGTGGTGGTTGGTGTATGGATAGAATTGAGACGACCACATCTGGATTTTATTCTTCTTCCCTTTTCTTGTTCGTTGTCATCTTCAATGCTCTTTCGTTCTCGTTTTTGTGACTGTACATGTGTAGAATCTGAGCATCACGATATGAATAGTAAATTGAGCTACAGTTCACACAGAAACACCAATCCTTTTTTGTATAGATTCTATGTATTCCCTGTACACCAGTCAGTCAAAGATCTCTCAAACTTGTCCAGAGTTTTCATAAAATGTACATCATTCATTTTTCTATGCACGTAGGCTCTACCAATTATACACATAATATATTATGGCTAAGAAATACGAAGCATGTACCTAACAACTGTATAAGTATATTTTATACAAAATTTGTAGTCGTCAAAAAATATTTTACCGTGGATATACTGTGGCTTATACTTTATACTTTAATAAAATGTAACATAAATTATATTGCGTTGTCCTGAAAATATTTTTGATTACTATTCTGAGTTTCTCTTGAATGTTTTATATTGACTACAGTTAAATACCAAGAAAAAAGCTTTTGGCTGATTAAAAGGATCAAAATTTCTAATTCTTCTAACAAATGAAACTTCACTTGATGAGTTGTTTTAGAGGGAAATCCGAGCAGGGAATGCTTAGGAAAAAGGATATATTTTTTAGAGTACTTGAATGATTTTCAATTCATTTACATGACCATACGCAATCAAAATATTTTTTAACTCTTTTTACATGAAGAAGATGGAAAAAAACACATCAATGATCTATGCATCGCCTAAGTCATATTTATCTACATTTTAAATTTTGAACTATATGAACAACTTCAAATGGCGCAGTCCTATAGAAAGGGAAAGGGCAAGTTACAAAAAAGGACAAAGGAAAGCAAAAATTAACGTGAGGAACATTATACTCAGGGCGTATGCATTACTTGGTGAATGGAATATATCTTGAGATGAAGCGTTTATGTAGGAATGGCGTCCAACTTAAACTAACCATAGTACGTATAATTAGGTTATATTTTGATGGAAAGAAACCATAAGTAATGAGTCGAGGCATCACAATTATGCTAATGGTCTCGGTTGAGAGTACTCTGGTTTGTCTTTGAACAAGACTTTGAACTTCAGTCCTACAAATTTGAGATTGAGACGAAAATGTGGAAATAGCGGGAGGATTTTAACATTTAAACTCTTGTTTATTACTGGGAGAGAAGTTTCAGAAGTTTTCAGCCTTATAACCCGTAATGTACACTTTTGTATATATCATGTACTTGAAGAAAGACACAGATAGTGAGGTTTCTGGTTAGTCAATCATATTGTGTAAGTCAAACATTGGATTCAATCATTCATTTTGACAGCATTTTCATGGTTTTGAAATCTGTCTGTGCTTATTCATGGACATACACAGGCAGACATACGGACACTATCTCTTCAAAACAAAAGGAAACAGAAAGTCAAATCAATCCTATTTATGATTTTTGTTTGTACAGTTCAGAAAAGTTAAGTGCTCTGATGAAGTTAAAAGAATGTATCTGAACTGATACTTTATTTGGATGTAGATTTTTATTTAGTATATAAGAGCTTTGAATTTGTATTCTGCGTAACCCTTTAGATCAATCACCAGTTCGTGGGTGGTTTTACATGTATGTGAATTTGAAATTGAATACAGATTCACTCGCAAAAGTACAACTGAAACAATTCAAAAATGACGTATAACTCTGTTTGTTGTTGACATCAGAATTACCTGCTAAATTGTAATAGTTTATTTTTAGGTAGGAGCAAGTACCGTCACGCTCACCGTATGTACAGATTGAGTTGTTGTGCAGATGAAATAGGAAATTCTGATAGTGACAGCTTTTCATGAAGAAATATTCGTATTTCCTCTTATAGGAAAGAGACAGTATTATTATTGACATTGTCATGGTTTAAAAAACCCTTCCCTTCCTGTTCCTTTCCTTCCCTTCTACTGTGCTTTCTCAGTTGTTTTGTAGTAATAAAAACTAATACGAACCTGTTAACTGCGTGTTTAAATTCATATTTGTATGACGAGGCAAGTTTATATTTTATACTATGGTGAGGTTTTCTTATCCACTCGTAAATCAGTTTATTACTGAACTATGTGATGGTTTGATTTAAAATCGATTATGAGTTCATATACATTTTAAATAATAAAAATAATAAATAATAAATTTTGATGTTGTGATATAATGGTTTAATAATGCCAATGACTTTTTTTGTTGGGATTGTTTGCCTTTTTGTATATAAAGCCAAACGAAAGTAGCCAGAATTTGTTGACAAAAGTGAGTATATTTATATAAAATAATAATAACACATGTGAGGTTTGCATTTCTTCAGACTCTGAAGTTAAGACAGTAAAGAGAGAGAGAGAGAGAGAGAGAGAGAGAAAACTTTAGAAGATTTGTTGTTTGTTGACATTAAATTAAATGGTTCACCAAGCTGAAAAACAGTTTTGTTGGAGTGTTTAAAGCGATTCTGGAACGATACCAAAAAATACCAAATGTTAAAGCATGTAAATATAATTTACACGTATTTAACAATGCTTTCAAACTTGACAGCAATGTCGTTTTCTTCATCGTCATCAGCCTAGTGAATTGAATTATGATATGTAACGTACACTGGCATGTATTGAATGTATCCATGATTTCTTCTATATATATATGTAGTATTGGCTCATATTTATTCATGTAAGTAGGCAAAGAGCATATACATATATGGTTCTGTACATTTTGTAAGTGATTATATGTGATTGAATAATGTACATAAGTGGTCAACTTTACGTACAAATGGATCAGGATATAATATTCGATCAAGTAAGTAAGTGCATACATGTATATCCAGTGAGCGAATGGTATTAGTAACTGCATGTCAGCCAAATGCCAAATACCAAAAGCCACATGATTCTTGAATTATGTCATTCATAATTATTGAATGAATAAAAAAAAGACGCATTATGCATGCGGCATATGCATGTGAGTTCGAACTATGACTAATTTTCTATCGAACTGCCGAACCTCATCGTCTTCACAAAGTATCGTAAATACATGTTCTTATTTTAAACATTAATAAAAGTCTAATGTTTATTACACTTTTCGTATTTCCGTACTTGGTTCCTTTTCGGTACAGCAGGACATTCGTGTAATAATAGTTGACATTTGACTTGCGCATGCATAAACCGTAAATTTATCTCTGTATATGTAAGTAATGTCTTGTAATCAAATCACTTTTACATTTGCAGTTTTAGATAATGTGCGAAAGAACCAGTTTACTTGTTGCGGAGCATACTGTATTTAAATGTGCTTGAAGCTGTAATACATTCAATTAGCCAATAGAAATTTAAAAACAGTAAATTATGTTGGTATTTTATAAATCTTGATGATGTCAAACAGTATGTCACCGCTCGTCTTTTCCCTCGTAACCTGCCATTTGTTTCTTACTATTTGAATTTTAATTGGGCTCAATGTTTTTGTTGAAATATTTTTTGGTTTAAAAAATTAGTTGTATTTAACTAAAAGGAAAACGTATAAAAAAAATCGCGTGGTGTATGTATAATATCGTTGTTCATTCAAACTGGATTTCAAAGGAATGTGGCCGACAGCATATAAATATGTGCATAATATATTTTAGCAAGATGTTTTCCTGATGGGCACATTAGCATATTTTGCATGACGATGATGATGAAAGCTGTGCAGAGTTCTGGAGCCAGAAAACAGAAAGTGTACAACCACAAAAACTTGCATGCATTTATGTGTCGACATATTTTGCATGTGACTAACAAATTTTTCCTATGTTTTTAGAATGATTAGAATTGGAGCAAATCTATGTATATAGGTATATCTTGTATAGTTTGTGAGTATAATAATATGTATTGTACTTTTGTCCGATACTTAGAAATAGCCAATGATAATAATAATACGCTACGTATATTCAATAGATTTGGTGAGTCATGTATTATGTTGTTGTTGTTGCTTATATTTATTGTAATATTATTACAATAGTATTAATGAACACACTATAGTTAGGAGGTATACTAGAATGCATTACTCGTACTTTTATCATATTATAAGTATAAACACAATACTTTATGTATTAAATTTAGAACGCAAAATAGAAAGATGGTAATGGTATTTTATGATTTTTTTTGGTATTTATCTCCGCTTGTTATATGTTTTGTGTGTATACTGAAATTATTTAAATACACTTTTAAGTACATATGGTTGTAATCTTTATGACTACGTATGTAAATATAGATCATTAGTTTTGAGTCATGCATAAATTTATGTGTACACAGAAAAATGTAAAACGAAGAAATATCTATGACTCTAAAGATATGAAAACCCTTAGGTTGGGGAAGTGCGCAGCATAGTGTTAAAGAGTGTAGTGTACATTCCACTCGCACATTATTTAATATTATGCTACGCATTTAACTAACTTGGGGGGTTTTTGTGACTTGGGAGTAATAATATTATGTTATGCATTTGGGTTTAGTGTAGTATGCTACAGGTTTTAAGAAAAAACTAATAATACGTCGACTCAGTGTCTCCATATCCATGTATGTCCACTATATATTTATAGGGTATTATTGTCGAACCGTTTTGAAGTACAGAGGTCTCGTAAGTACAGTAATACTAAGGGAATGAAATTCAAATTTGACCTCAGAGGGCAGAGATGATAGAAATTATAGCTGTGCATGTCTATGTGAGATAGTAATATTGGAAAAGGAGAAAAAATCAAATTTTCTTTCTTACTATATACTGGAACTCATTTGTCAATCTAGCAACATTGTGCATTTTTGACTTTGAAAACAGAGGATACATAACAGAGTGACTGTACTTGTGTTTATATTGCCTGTGTGTGTATAGTGTGAGTAAGAGAGTGAGAGTATTTTTAAACATTGGAGGACGATCACTAGTCACTATTCCAGTCAAGTTGAGTCAGAAGTGCTGGTCTCTTGTTAGTTGAACAAAACTTGTTCATTATACATTGAATATTTCTGTGTAGTGTGTTTCAATACTTCAATTTACATCATAGTTGATAAATATCCCAATTACTACCAGTGTGTATTAATATGGAGTTTTTAAATAACCTTTTCGCAAAACTGAAGACAAAGGATAAGGTAAAATTTAATTCGGAATTTAAAAAAACGTTGCAATTTTGTTACTATTAAAATAGTTTGTCACTATGTTGTTTTTTTTTTGTCAATTTTATATTTATTATCCAAAAATATTTAAATATTGAAGCTATGCTTCAATTCGCCAGTTTTTTAAACCAATTTTGTTGAAGTTGAGTTGTCATAATATATGTATATAATGCATAACTATATCTCAACTAATATAGTATGTATGTATGGATTTTTGATGTGCCGTACACACTTTTTGAAAATGTATTAAATAGTGTACGTTCAGTCAAGTATAGTTCAACGATTAAAAGTTTCTTATATATACATATTTTATAATGGTTGACGTTATCAGATAACTTGAAAATTTTCATATTGTTGTGATACATACATAGTACAAACTTGATCATTTTGCATTTTGATACGTTTTTAATATTCTACTTGTTATTTTTCAACGACATGATATTGGACAAGAGAGGAGAGTCAAGAAAACTTCGTCTTAGTTTCTGTGACTTATAGTTGACATCAGTAACAAAAACATGTTTTTTATTTGTTTTTCTGGCATGTTTGTGGCTACTGTATAAATTTACACAAGATTATAACATGGAAAGTAGTGGTAGTGCTTACCTTTGTATTATACATGTATGGTTTGATAAGGATTTGTTATTTTTCCTCTTTCTTTAGTATTTTTATGTACACTAGATGTGTAACTGAATATACGTTCACAGATACTGTATTTATGTAAGTTAATGCATTCTTTCTTTTAAAATATAATATGTGTGTCAGTAAGAGATTTATATATAAAAAAAAATACATAGTTGAGGCCGTAAGGCCTTGTGATAGCTTCTTTCCAGAGTAAAATGTATACATTACATATTATGTTGCTTTATTCATGTGATAAACGTTAGTAAGAAACAAGAAAAGTTAGTACAAGAAGGGAGTCAAGACGTCAAATATTGGGTTTGGTACAGGTTTTTCATTTGGTGTTAAATTTGTACTTACACACTAATGTAATAATTGAGCTCGTGTACGTATGTACACATACTATATCCATACATATATACAAGTAGGGAAATTTTTTAATTTGTTTCATTGAGTTTCAGATATTATACGTAATGATGATTACAATGCAATGAACAGTAAGTTAAGTAACTAGAAAAACGTATTATAAGGAAACTGTAATATTCACATAAATGCACATTTGTTACGTTAGTTGTCATTAGAACTGGATATGAGCTGTATTATTATTATTATTATTATTATGCACAACAAAGGACATCTTGAAAAAATGACAACAGGGGAGAATGTGAGATAGGCTAAAAAGCTGTTTCTCCCTTTTTATATTACATTTCTCCATTGTATCGGAAGAACCAAAGAAGGCTTTAGTTGGCAAAGTAAATCAACAAGAATGAAGAGAGAGAGAGATATTATATTATGCATTATGCATACATTGTAATGTTGGAGGCTCTTTGCATTTTGTCGTCCTGTACATACACAATTCAGTATATATATGGTACATAAATATAATATATTGTTCTTTTAACTTGACGAGTTGGATCGTGGTTGATATGCTAAAACATATAGCTGGCTAAATATCAAAAGTAAAGAATAGACTTGCATAAAAAGTGGTTACCATCTTAATGTTAGACTGAAATATAAAGAATGAGGCTTATGTATTGTACAACACAATTAAAACGGATAAAGATATCATTAAATACAACCATTGGTACTATGAAATGAAAACGAATGTACACTGTACACTACATATTCATGTACATTCAAACGTTTAGAGTAAGTATGTATGTATTGCAATGTGTAAATCGTCATGAGAGACATGGTATGACTTAAAAAATTGTCTAGAAAGATATTATACTGGAGGCTTCATCACATGATGGTGATTACGTGCTTTTGTATAACGTCTTTACTGGACAAAAGCTGAGAGGATCATGTAACTAAACTCTTCTTTTTAAATCTTATTGCTAATAATCATATTATTAATCTAATATTGGCAGAAAACCATAAATAATACTACGAGTAGTATATTGAATCATCAATATAATTTTGTCATTTTAGTCGAATGTTTTTCCTCGAGTTTAAAGATACCATGAGTTTTTAAAGTGATAGAATACACGTTCATGTGGTACTTTATAGGATTTTTGTACTTTTGATGATGATGATAAAAGGGTGTCTTGATATTCATCTAAAGTAGGTAGTTATATGTCTAGTTGATGGGCAGGGAAAGGAATGAACGGCAAAGGAATTGTAATAATAATATATAATAATATAAATTTTATTCAAGTAGAGGTCAGGGACATGTACGTAACATCATCTGAAATGCTTTCCACCCCTTGTGTGGAAAAGGTTTGTCATCTTCTCTTACTTCTCAGTGTGTAATCTTTCTCTCGTTTGGTTCTTGATTTTACTCAATAGACATTCATCGTCCGCTTCTATTATTATCATCATGTTATTATGCAGGCGAACAGTGCTTTTGTCATAAGAATAATAATAGTAGTAATAGTAATTGCACTGTATACCGTCTTTGATTTTTCTGCTGTACTAGTCGGAATGTAGATTTTTCAAGATGATAAATCAATAAAAGATGAACAATCTTTTCTTTCGAGAGTACATGCAGCAGATGCAATGTGTTTTATGTTTGTCAGCGGGAGAGTGTAACAGAGAAAATGTACTTTTACTTCTTGAAAGAATTACCTGTGTCCAACACTCAGATAACATGCATGCATTTTGTGCACATTATTTGTGTGTACAATGTACAGTACGGTGAAGGCATGAGTTTATATTTTAGATGTTTAATACGTGATTCTCCTGCAAGTGAATCCCCCTCTGAACTTGATTCGGTACCACGAAACAAACCTTCACTACGAAAACGAATTACATATTTCCATGTGTATAGTTGAATTAAAAAGTTCTTTAAATTTTATTCTTCTCAAATTTCATTTTGTAATCTAAAGTAAGCAAGTAAGATTGATTCGTTTTACACATATACACATATGTTTCCTAATATTATACAATGCATTGTAGTGAGAATTATCTACTTGGGTGATTTAAGCTGTATAGGAATTGTTTACGAACTTCATGCTTACCTATGTTACAATTGAAACTGGAATGAGCGTTTGTAGCGATTTTTTAAATTCATTAAAATTTAAAATGGTTGTACTTTTTATTCATATTGTAATACTTTTGTCGTATTTATGTTCAATGAAAAGCGTTATAACCGGAGTTGTGAATGGATGCTTGAGTACTGTTGTTTTATATACGTAGGTGACGGTTATGACAAAAAAGGGCATCGCAAGGAAACGTACTTTGTGACAAATAATTTAAAAAAAAAAACGTTCTTATGGCAAGCATTTTAAATGAAGTAGTTCCGGAAATAATTCATAATAATAATAATTATTCTTATTATCTTTTGAATTATGTTGTGTTTTACGCTTTGTAGTTCCAAGGTTATATTTGTAATATTTCGAATATTTTGCATTATATTAAGTTACGATAGATATGACAAATTTAGCTAGTAATCCAATAAATCGGAACAAAAAGATTTCCGCACAACACCCCCTTTCGTAAAAGCTTTCACATGTACTTTTTGGCACTGACACGAGATGAAATCAGTAGAGATATTATTCCCACTATGTACTTATATAAAAGACTTTGTGCCCTGTATGCATGTATAATTTAAAATAGAATTTAGGGAGAACCTATTGTCTTTGTGAGGTGGTTGTATTCAAAGATTTGACGAGTGATTCGAGTCATGGAATGGAAATGGCAGTGTGTAGTTGTATTTATCAGTGTATATATGAGGGTGTAACTCACTACTCATTTTATATCTTTCTCCTCTATTTCTACCATAAATGTATGGAGTGTGTATAGACGTGAACATTTGAAAATTATCATCTCGCTTTCTCTTTGTAATACAGTTTTACACTCTGTCCAGGAAAGGATTGAATTGAGATTTTAAATTTGACTGAATTTACACTTACATAGGTCTATGTGTATGTCTCTGTAAATGCGTGAAGGTTAGGGTAGAGAGTTTGTATATATGTGTAAATATAAATGTATGATGAAAGATGAGAACGATGTGAGAAATGATAGAGGATCCCCCTCTCTACACTGCGTATCTGTCTCTGTCCATGTAAAGAAGAGAAGATGAGTTGATTCAACTCATCTGTCGCGTCTTTAATTGAGAATTTGGGAAGTGGTATAGCTTTTGCATACATGTGTAAATATTAGACGATCAATGACGTTACAATGCCTGCATGACTGCTTTGCATTGTAACTATGAATGAATCAGGAAATATGCACATTACTATGTACTATGTTAGTACATTTTAGATTAAATAGAAAGCCATGTAACTTTGTATAGGGAAAGGAATAAGTATAAGTATAATATAATATAGAGCGGATGTATTAAGAGAAAAGACGAAAACGAGAAATAAACAGCTTTGGCATCTCCGTGGTTAAAATGAGATTAGTAAAGGGAAGGAGAGAACATATGTAATTCAAAGAACGAGCAAATGAGTGAACCAGAGAGAAAGGGAAACTTGTCATGCGTTTCCCTTTCTATACCATTCACCACGAGAATTGCGTACATGTATGTTATATCATGGTCATATCTACAACTTTATTGTGTATGTCTGTATTGTATTGCACAGAATTTAGTAAATGCTCGAGGGTTGCATTTTGGCATTTTGGTTTTCGTTAAATAACTTGATTTAATTATTCTACTGTTGTATATGTGATTACAGAAAAAAGAAGAAGCCAAGAGTGAACCAGAGAAAACCGAGGAAGGCCAACAGGGTGATGAAGGTAAAGGTGCCGAGGTGAAAGCAGAGGTAGTTGTTGAAGAGACTGCAGAAAAAGTTGAAGAGAAAAAGGAAGAAGTAGCTGCCAAGGTTGAAGAAATCGTCGAAAATGTGAAAGCTGAGGCAGAGAAAGCCGTCGAAGAGTCTAATGCCGCTGTTGCTGCCGTTCTTAGCACTGTTTCTCCCGTTGTTCAGGTATGATTGTACAATACAAGTCGGTTTTTCTTCTTCTTTTTTCTTTCATTCTTACCACCTTTTCCTCTTTCTCTGAGTTGAATACAAATAGAAAATCCCGTCTCCTTTTTAACCACGTTCGAAATCCTTTGGGAGATTCTGTCTGTCCGAATGTTAACTTTTGCTTACATTATAGTGTTTTTACAAGGCAGAAGCATGTGTAGAAAAGTAAATGGATTACTATTATGTAGAAAGTTTACTGTAGCAGGTTTCAAAGAATATGTATAATATATTCCTTGTATACAAAACAAAAGTAAGAAAAGTCATACATATTTGGCAGAATAGTGTAGCTAATATCTGTCTTTAGATAGTACTGAATGATTTATATTGTGAGTTATTGTACGTATTTATACTAAGTATTGTCTAGCTTCAAAACTTTATGGTTTTTCATTTATGATTTAGCATGACTCTTTTTACAATTTCTATACTCAATATAAGCACATAATACAAAGGTGAAGATGAGTCAAGGGAGATTGAAACAAGACTAGAATTGCAAATAATTTTGAACATACTAGGTTTTGGACACTACTACTAGTTTGAGGAACATATTTTTAGATATATATTTTTTTCTTATCTCACATTTATATTTTTAATGCTCATGCTCAGATCCTTTGGAATGTCAAATATATAGAAAAGATATAATAAAACATAGAAGGAGTACGTTATACCTTTTTTGTAGTCAATATCGTTATCATCACTATCAACATTATCACACAGAATGAGATTTAACTATAGATTGAAGGGAAAAAGAATTTAAAATTGATTGCTATTTGTATTTGTAGTCAGGTACTGATTATTGAAATGTTAGTATAGAAATGTATTTCATTCTCTTTATTCAATTGATAGTAATTTGTTAAATTATTTTTTCTTCTTCTTCGTCGTCAAAGAATGACCATGTAGACTGGTTTAGTAATAATAATGTATACATAAGGATACTATTATATGTTAATGTGTATGAATGTATATATGAAAAAATGTTTATAAAAAATATATAGGTTATAGATATATCTAATATTTGTTTGGTCATGATTGTGTTGATGAGAAATTTGCTTTGAAAGACTTGGACTCCAGGCTGAGGAAATGGATGTTTTGATTAATGACTTGATATTGACTTTTTGCTTTTGGTTACAGAATGGAGTTGAAGAAGCCAAGGAGACAGTAGAGAAAGTTGAACAAGCACAAGAAGAGACAGTCGAAAGCATCAAGAAGGAGGTACGTGCCTAGTAAACTAAAACGCATTTGTTATTATTCTTCTTCCTTGCCTTTTAATTACATACAACTTGCTGCATTTTAATTTGATTCCTTCGGCATTCTCTCTTATTCTTAATATGTATCTGTACATCTGGAGTGCCTCAATATTTCAGCATACATGAGTGCAATGTATATGTATACGGCTAACTACACCTCATATATTATTATAGTGTAGGAAATTATACAACAAGATCGTATGCTATTGTAATATTATTATAGTATTTTACAATGCCACACAGTGCATTGGATAGGATATGTATAATATGTACATGTTATGTACTTTTAGATGTACATTGTAGATTTAGCAACAAGATTAGATTTAGGAACTAGGGAGATGCTGTGCGTCTTTGTGTAATTCAACACGTATTATGAGCGTTATAAGTAACATGAACGTAGAGAGAAAGACAATGTAATCTCCCTGAGAGTTGAGTATGTATTTGTGCCTCTGTTACAAACATGCATAGATAGTTGATTAACGCCTAATAACTATTCGAATTTTGAACGCATGTACATGTTATGTGCTTCCATATTTTATGCTATACTTTACAACTACATATCTATTTTCCTCCGAAAATACCGTATAAAGTATACATGAAGTGGATTTTCATCTTTGAAAACCTGTGAATACGTTTGAAAATAGAGCCTTCAAATCTCTCAAGTTCAAGTTTATGTAAATCATGCGTGTATCTATGATATTGTCAAGAACCAATAGGAATCAAGTTTGTGGCATTGAAGCAAAACAGTCTCATAAGTTATCTGTAACATGTTTAAAAAAATCTAATTTTGCATCAGCTACAATAAGCAGGAATGTTGTACGTAAAATTTTAAAAAATTATCGTAGGTGTAAAAGATAGATACACGTGTGGACCTCACGCCGCTTTATATGCAGTAAGAATTAGTCTCCTAGTTCTTTACAGCAGAGGTCTATTTTAGTGTCGATTGTTTACATTCTCCAAAGCTTCATGTACACACCCATACGTCATACACTAGTCTTGATTATTTTTGTAATCCACAAATAGTGAAATATTTTCTACAGAAGAAAAGTACAAGTAAAATATAGAATGAAAAACAAGACGAACAGAAAAATGTAGAATAAAAAAAGATGGATGGATGCTCCTCATGTGTGTCTCATCAATGTCTGGTTGTTTTTTCTCTTCCTTTCTTTCTGTCCAGAAGCTTTATTTTTTCCAAGTTAATTCTTCAAAAGATTGAGCAACTTGTGTCTAGGTATGGTATTTCAGGAGGGGTTAAATGAACTAAAGTGTTGTGTGTGCTCTTGAAAGAGTAATTGGAAAGAGTCAGGTAAGTTGACTCTTGATGTAAGGATTGCGTGTAGATAAACAATCAGAGGGAGAGAGACGGAACACAAAAACGGAGATGAAGAGAGATAGAGATGAGACTTGAGAGTACGGATGTGTACAAGTCTGCTCATGTCTGGCCTGGACATTTTCTCTCGTCGTTGAGATTTTTTTAAGTTGTTGTTTAAACTTTCCAGTTTCTCTATTGAGAACGAACGGAGTTTTTTTAGACACAAAATAGAGATTTTTCTTTTTTTTTTGTTCAGATGTTTTCTTGATACATACTTACGTCATTTGTTTAATACATTATAATATGGAATCACCTTTTTTATTAGGTTTTCAATATAATATACGAGTAATGAATACCAGTGTTACCGAGGCATAAAATTTAAATTTTAAATTAAGCATTTTTTAAAAACAGGAGTACTCCTAGAAAATATTCATTTCATACATATGGATAAATTATGAAGTTAGTGATTAATAGTTAAATGGAAAAGAACCGTGAATACATTTCCAGAGAAACCTTAGATTGTTTCTTCCTTTTGATACTTTTCTTGTTGAGTATTGAATATACCGTTTTTCAAATTTCAGTGCTGGTAGATATTTTTAATACAAGAAAACAAAATAAAATGCAAATCTGTGATTGTAATTTAACATTGTTTTTTTTACTACAGGTTCAGGAAGTAATCGATGTCGCAACAGATAAACTCACTAATGGATGCTCCAAAATTAAAGAAATCGCAGAACTCTCTGAACCCAACGGATTGGTATATTATTTTGACTTGAATTCTAAACTTCTAAGCTACTCGAATTAAAATAAAATGATTATTTTTAATGAATTTATGACATTAGTTTTATCAAAAGTACGTGAACATGTCATTTTATGTAAACTATTTTCTTTTTCTTGAAATTCTTTAATTACAGGATGCCAACCCTTCAAATGAACTGGTCCAGGCAGAAAATTAATACTAAAGAGAAAAAACAAAAAAGGAAGCGACTCCTCGGCGGTGTGCTTGATATAGAAAATAATGCTAAGATTTACAAAATATGCATAGATAATAAGTTCAACAAAATGATACAGTTACTATTATAATGATGAATACTTTTAAGAATGGAATGATTGGCTGAAGGGTTTTTTTGTTTTTTTTGTGCAAAGACAACGTTTGTTTTTTTCTATATATATATTACAATGCCGTGTTGTTACAATCCGTCTCGTCGTTTGTCTTTTTCTGCGTGTCTTTTTGTCAGCTATATAAATATTAATATTAAGTATAATAGTAATAATTATTATTGTAATAAGTATAATAATAGTAATTTACGATATGAAAATACTACTACTAGGTATACCAATATTTTTAATTTATAAATAATATAATAAATGGGGTATTTTATCTCAATTATTTATAAATTGAGATTGAAAAAATAACTATGCATAACATAATTTGTGCGTGTATACATAGAATATGTAAGTAAATTACAAAAAACCAACAAACTTATATACTTGTAAGTACATTAATTAATTAGCTCTAAATACAACAAACGTACTGCTAAATAAAATGAGATTCGACTCTCATGTATCTCTTTCATCTCCTTTTTTTGCAATTATGATTGTAACTTGTAATATATTTGAAACAACAATGATAATGAAGAAGAAGAAGAAAAACCGTTCAATGTCTCTAATGATACTATAATAACAGTAAAGTAGTAATAAAACAGAATTCTTCAGCAATCATGATAAATAAATACATTTTTGTAAATTTTAATCGATTTAAATTCTTCTATACATACATAATAATAATAATAATAATAAGTAAAGAAAATAATAACAATAATAATTATTATTAAATTAAGATCAACAGTTTATCATTAATAATTTTATTTTAAGCAATATAAATGTTGTAGTGTAGAACGTATAATAATAATAAAAAAATGTTCAAATATATAGTTTATTACAGTAATAATTTTCTACGAAATATTGGACATAATAATATACGTACAGTTACAGAACCACAGGTACACACATATAAGATACAATTCAATCAGAGAGAAAGAAATAGCATTTTTATTGTACTACGGAGATTGGAAGTGTTCATATGAAAACTGACGTTCTTTCACAAAATATTTTTAATCACCGCGTATAATACATACATATATATAATAATATATTATAATAGAACTACAGATGCAACAAAAATCAAAATACATGTTGGCTTAAAATTGTGTATATGAATTATATATCATTGCATTAATACAAATAATAATATTTGTCTAAAAATTTGATTGGTACTATAAATTACGTTATTGGCGTTTTGCAGTTGTATGAAATTTAATTAAAAAGAGAAAAGAAAAAAAAACAAATCTTAAATCCTGAAATATTTTTGCACTTGGAACATCTTATTACTTATTACCTTTTACATAATATACTATACATATATTATTATGAATAAAAACTAATAACTATCAGTAACAAATGTAGTAGCTATAATTCTATACATTCTGTACTTAAAAAACATATACATATTCAAAAACTTAATTGGTGTAAAGGTTCTGAAATTCAAAACATTCTTTATATGATGCCGTTTTCTAAAATACCAAATAACTATGCATACATTATATATATATTATTAGCTGTTAGTAAAAGATTCTTTTCATCAGACCAAGTTTTCAAGTGTATTTAAAAGTAAAAGAAAAGACTTGAATTTTTTTACAACCAGAAAATTACTAATTTTGCGAAAAGAAAACAATTTCGACGAATATGGAATAAGTGTAGGAATGTACTAAAAGTTTAAGAATAAAGTTTCATATGTAAGTATTTGTACAGGGAAAAAATACAAAAAAAAATACCAAAAACAATATTGTAAAAAAAAAAAAAAACATGTTAAACCGTTCGTAATATAACGTATGTAGCATTTTTACGGCGATTTTTACCATTTACAAACCTATATATATACACATATATACATGCTACTCTCAAACTGTTAAACGATACATGTCCATAAATGATAAAAACATTTTCGCCTAGTGCTGATACACGATGCAGTGCTTTACAGATTGAGTGAACGTAATATTATGATATATGGTAGAAGACATCTCTTTTTTGATGGTTTATTTTTTTTGCTGAATTGATTACTATATACGTGTCTAATTATTATAGTGTACACAAACTAGAAAAAAAAATTTGATGTTACATGATTCATATGATACTGTGTAGGTTAAGAAACATGAAAACGAATAATAATAGTGATTCTTACATTGTGTATTTATGATGATCAATAATACATACTACTATACAAAACATTATAGATGATAATACTAGATATGTAATAAATGTAAGATGAATTGAGTTTTAAATTATATTATGAATTATGATGTGTATAATATATAAATATATATATTCAATTAAAATGAGTTCATGTTGCATATATTATATATTTAATATATGAATAAAAATAAACTGTATTTGTTGTCTTATATATGCCTATTATATACTCCGTCTTTTTTGTACATAAATATTTTGTATATTCCATGTACGAATTTACAGTGATATTGTTTTCAGTGTTTTGTACCCACTGAAATGCATACGTATACATATATGAAATAAACAATTGTACAGGAGTACCTAA
>JAQGBH010003216.1:0-20715 GCA_034698265.1 Sminthurinus aureus | reverse complement strand
TGAGCTTTGGCCGTTTTGAAAAGATCACCCACGATATGCATTATTAATTGAATGAGCCTTATTATTATATGTATACTTATTTATGAACCACAAATTAGTCAGTATAGTATACATGTATATAAAATTTATATTACATATTACAATAGCCTTGAAATGCCGAGTGTTGAGTCATTTAAAAAATAAAATAAAAAAAATTACACGAATAAACTGTATAGCGTTCCCATCATAATATTATACATTATACCACATGTCTCTTTGAAAATGTTATTGTTGAACGTACAAAAAAGTAAATAAAAATACTCAAAAATCCATTAATAATTGACTGTTGTACAATGTTGCATGTAAACATTCCAGAATATTTATTTTTTATTTGCATTTGCATTTGGATTCTGACATTTGACATTGATATGCATAATACTTAATACATAATAAAATGTTTCTTTCTTTCTTTCTTATATATATTCCTGATTCCTGTTGATTGGCATGTGAAACATTTTTTGGAAAATATTTTTCTATTCTTATGGAGAACATCACGTCATCTTATGATAAATATTATGGATTATGGAATATATTATACACACACGTCCAAATCCATTATTGAAATTGAAAAGTGTATGAAATTCACAACTTTTCATTTTTTAGAATCTAGAATCTAAAATCGAAAGAATTTTTGGACAAATTGTCACATGCCATTATGGGTCATAATATGTAACATATTATGGAAGATACACATCACACATCTGATGGTTTGATGTTCTGGTGTCTCTCATGTGTTACGCTGGTGGTTCTTAATAAATGATGAGTGCAAAGGTAGATAAATGTATCTGTAGTACAGATTCTGTACATAGTCTAAAATTTTGCATCAATCATCCTTTTTTCCTATTTGAATGGAGAATGGAGTTACGATGAGCTGACAGCTAGCACAATACAATATAATACAGGGTATACAATAAAGTATACTGAATATAGCAACCAACCACATTTTGCACATGGCTCACGTTTTCCCAGCAGATTCCTTTCATTTTCACCCATATTGTGTCCTCTTTTTATATTGTAATTTGTAATGTAGACATTTCATTCATATCCTAGAATCTAGTACCTTGAATGAAAAAAATGTTTGATACATTACAAATTACAAGTCAACTAACACTATAGAGAAAGTTGTGAATTATTAAAGATAACTCATGAAGGCGTCATGGTCAGCTTACTTACACATACAAATATGTACACATTTTAGGCATGTTGTCCATGTATTTATTCAAAAGAAAGAAACTAACCTCACCTTTAAACTCACGGTTAGTTCATGAGACTTAAATATTAAGTATAAAATAGTTTGTAAAACTACAAACTACGGACAGTCGTATTTTTCTCCTCTTCCACATACCAAATATCTAATGCATGTACTACAATATTTACCTTCATTTGCATCTTTGAAGAAGTGATAAACAATAAACACCCTGTTTTCAAAATAGAGTAATATAATCACACTGGCTAATTTTGCAGTTTTGGGTTTTGGGAATCACAACGGTGACTATTGACTTGTGATTACTTACCATACTTTTCATGGTCAGAGATGAAAGAGAAAATTTAATGAAGGAAAAAAGTACTACAGAGGACGGGGGAAAGAAGCAAGGTGGAAGCAAATGCGAATGTAAATACAGGGAAAGTTCAACAGGAGAAGTTGTTGTACTTTGAGGTTTGAGGTTTAAGGTTACTTGTGTTTATTTACTTGTATAGATAGAACAACTTCCTTCCAATTCCCAATTTCCAATGTCAAACCATCGAATTGGAAAGTTAAAGTTAAAGTTGGAGTGAAAGAAGAAAGTATGTACAGTTGTAATTATTGTGACGTGCAGAGGAATTTCATAACTATTTATTTTATACGTAAGTTTTTTTCGTATCTCACCCTGATTTTGTTTTAGATTTTTGACAGTGATTTTTTGTGAATAAATAACAATTTAATTACTATTATTGCTGTTATTACTTTTGTGAATATCTTTCAAGTGTTGATTACTCCAGCTAAGCTGTCAATGGGACAAATGGACATACTAGGAGAAATAACAACTTGTCGTCTCGAGAATGCTGTGATTTTTGAAAGTCATTGTATTGAATGTACAAAAAATTACCTGATCCCGAATAGCCCCTTTGCATGCCTTCAGAGTCAAAATATGGAAACGGTGAGAATTTATCTATTTATTATTTGATTGTTGTCTATAGTACTAGATTTTTTTGTAAATATGAGAAAATGGGATTTGACATTTGAAGAAAATGTACATGATTTACAACCAAACTTTTCTTACTCTTGTATAAACCACAACTTTTTCCTCTTTCCTCGTACTACGCACATTTTCCAATGAGTTGATTACCAACGTTCTCACTGACCTCTCTACTTTCTCCATTTTTGTTTGCTTTCTTCTCCTAAGTCATGCCTAACAAAAGTTGATGTAACCATAAAAAATAAAAACATAAACTTTTCCAAATGCTCAAACAATGATTTGTTTTGTATTGTATTGTAAATTATAACTGCCTAAAGGTTATGAATTATGAATTATGAATGACACTAAAAAACTTTGTCAAAACAAGTTTCATAAAAAAAATTCTACTTCCCACACAGGACTTTTTAATGAGGACAAGAAAGCAGGGAAATGTACAACCGGTGATAAACTTTGAAAAGTAAGAAAAATTAATTGGAGAAAACAGTTGTTTGGAGTTTGGACTTTAGAAAAGGAAAAGAGAAAGTCAAATTTTTGAATATTGAAAGCATAATATCATGACTTTTGTCTACATAGTTTACGCAACTTTTTAATTCAACTTTTAACCTTGAAACACAGATTTTTTGCATCTAGTCTGGATGGAGTCAAGGAACGACCGTTTGTTTGTTGTATGAGTGAACCTGTGTACGCATCCCTGAAATTGTCGTACACTGCGTCCTTGCTCAATGCCAAGCAAATGAGGATTGTCACAATAGTGGTAAAAGCTGTTACGTTTTACATCTCACTTTCTATATGGAAAGCTAATATTTTGTGCTGTAATAATTTAATGTAGTTATACATAATTAACAATTGACATTGATAAAAACATGTATGTGTGTGTTTAGAGACCACCTTTTGTTACTGAAAAAGGTGGTGGACGATTCGGTGGAGTCATTTTTGAATTACTTGGGGCCATGGAAAAAAAGTACAAGTTCAGGTGTGATGACATTTTACATGATATTTATCACTATTCTTTAATGGAAAAATGTAAAACTTTCTTGAAAGTTTAAAATTGTTTTGGTTTTAAATTGTAAACCTTTAGCATGAATACTCATCTTCCTTATGATGGGAATTGGGGGTCAAAATTTCCAAATGGTTCTTGGAATGGAATGATTGGGATGATTAGACGAAATGAAACGGAAATTGGAGCGGCGGGGTTTTCAGTGACCGTTGATCGAGCGAGAGCTATCGACTTTACAATGGCATTCCATCAAGGTAAGCTGAACACTGAATATTGTGAAAAAGTTCCACGTTAAGTTTTCCTCACATGAACAACACATCATTGAGCTATAATAATGCGTAATATTTCAGAACCGTCAGCCATTCTGATTCCGCCCCCTGTGGAAGCTGAAAAGTTAAGCGTATTGATTCGACCGCTAAGTGTACAAGTATACAATTCTTCCAATCTTTCTTTTATATTTTATCTAAATAATTTAGTTATGAGTTATTAGTAACGAATTTAAAATTCAACTACACAAGCAAATGTTGACTGGTTTTAACTAATTATTACCAACTGGTTGTAACGTTTTAACAAGGTTTGGAGTGCAACTCTCTGTACCATTTTCATTTTGATTCCGAGTTTATATGCATTCCATCGGGCTGGTATTTTTGTACGAGGTGGTAGTGGCTTTTTTCCAGCGGATTGCTATTCCGTCCTAAGCAACCTCGTGTGGTTTATCATTGGCTCAATTCTTCAACAGGGTATTAAACTCACAACAAAATACACTGATTAATCACATTCATGATTTCTGTTATCAATACAAGTCTAATTCTTCAAACTCACTGCATCTGCATGTGTAAATTACCATATATTTGAACAGTAATTTTAGAAATTCCCCACCTGACATTTGCATTTTGCATAGAAATATTAAGAAATATCATGTTTCTTTCCGTTTAATCCGCAGGCCTCATTTCCCCGGTAGAAAAGTCAACACGATTGGTGACTTGTATTTGGTGGTTTATAACTCTCATTCTAGCCAATATTTACATTGCTTTTCTCGTCTCTTATCTATCAACTCCAAAGTTGTACAATATTGTGGATAGTTTAGAAGATCTCTCTCGACAATCAAAGATCAAATGGACGTTTCGATCCAATACAGCACATCGTAATCTCTTTAAAGTAAATCATACACAACATGCTTGAATTGTTGAATGAAGTAAAGGAAAAATTATTTTTCAATTACCATAATATATTATTCATTTTTGACAATCTGAAATCCGGAAAATTTGTTTGAAATATTATGTTTTTTCAAATTTCAAAGGGGGCGACAAGTATCGGAACGTACAAAATAATCGGAGACAAAACGCCAGAAACGGATTTAGTGCTGAAGGACGTGGATGGTGTCATGAAAGTTTTAGAAGGAAAGTTTGCGTTTATAAAAGTAAGTTTTAATATTTTATTCAATTTTTGTGACCTCACAAATTTCTGGATGAATTATTGGACAACTTTAAAAAAAGCAGTCTCTAAGTGTTTTTATACCATCAAATTTAAATGCATGATGATGTTTTTCAGGAAAAGAGTTTTTTAGATGTGGCAATTGGTGAGGATTTTGAGGAAGTAGAAAAATGTAGAATGACTCTTGCAAAGGAAACATTTTTCACAGTTGGAGTTGCATTAGCAGTTGCTAAGAAAAGCCCATGGCTAAATCTCTTGAATTATGAGTAAAATTAACATTAATTTAAATATCCGTAAATAATATATATGCAAAATTTACCATGTCCCGAATTCCAAATTCTAAATATTAAAGCCATTTAATTTTGAATATACATTTTCTCAGGATTTCCAACGCGATTGCAACAGGAGTAATGGAGAAGTGGAAAGTACTGAAATATGGTTTTAAAATTCAGATTAAAATTTCAGAAATAACTTTACAGTTTACAAAATTGCATTTTCTGCTGTGCAACATTTGAGATTTGATGTGCGTTTAATAATTTCTTTTCTACAGACAAATTCTTGGCCGAAACGTCTTTGGTGTACAGATGCCGCAGATTACATAATCTCAACTCGACCCAAAACACGAAAACTAACGCTGGATGATGTTCAAGGGGCATATTTCCTTTTCAGTATCGGAATTTTCTTTTCAACACTCGCTTTTTTCTTGGAACAGTTCAATCACAGAGCAACCAGGGAAGATCGGATATTTATCAAGACGTGGAAATTTCAGAGATAAAACGTAAAAACCAAAAACCAACCAGAAAGGATTGATGTCTTCTGTCTTCGAACTGGGCCATACTCATAACTCAAAACTCATCACTTATAATATTCACAGTTTGTACTAATATATTTCTGACTCTTTACTCTTTACAATCATCTAAAATCTAAAGAAAAATATGAGTGCATATTTTTCAGCTTAACTATAAATTAGAATATTATGAATATTGTATGCCGTAGATTTTACAGTGACTGAAGTTTGACAAACGCTTCAATCTTGAATTGACTATTGAGTGTGTTTAGTTTTTAGTTTTAAGAATGCTGATGCAAATAATAATACTGTCCTGTAGAAATTATAAATACATCAAAAGATATGTGTAATATTTTTAAAATAAAATTCTGATTTATTTTATCAATAATCAATAATGTTTAATAAATAATATAACTCTACTTATATTATTGTGTATATTATATTATAGTATACTATATGACATCATACATGATACATGATACCGTTATACTTTTTACTGATTGTGTGTATCGTTTATCATTTACGGATTGCTTACACCTGCACAATCTCATTTCATCGTTTCAAAACGAATTTTTACAAGTATTTATGCTATACTATTATATTATTTTATGTTGTGTATTGATAAAAGATAAAAGTATCATAAGTAACAAGTACTTTTTCACTTATTCAAACTTAATTATTTTGTTTTCTACCTAAAAATAGTTAATATGATTACATATTAGAATTGACAATAATAGAATATTGTTGTACACAGTACACACACAGTATGTCAAAAGATATGAGAGAGTGAGAGAGTGGCAGTCAGAGTACACAAAATAAGTAATGTATCTATAGTTCCTTAACAATAAGTATACAAGTACAGCATACAGTATACAGTATTACAGGTAAAGAAAAATAATCATGTCATTTCATGTTGTTCCCTTTCAAGATGGTAATTTTTGAACTTTCCACATGAGCAAATGGTTAGTTGAATCTTCTCGACCGGAAATGTCCGTCAAATTTGATTCGCCCATGAGACTACTCATCATACTTCCAAAACTTGAGCTACTGGTGCTACTACTATTATTATTGTGTGCATTAAAGAGAGAAGGCACAGGACGAAATTCTTCATATCCGTCACCTAAAAAAATTATAAGAGAGAGAGATTTGATAAGTATTTTATAAAACAACTTTATACTCGATAAAGTAGAATTAAATTGGAAGTAAAATAAAATAAAATAATTACCTCCACTAATCACTGTAAAACTGTTTCGATCGGTACAACAGGTCATGAAGCGAACTTGTCCCGTATGTCCATAACACAGAGGAGTTATTTTGTAATTATGATTTGTAGGGCTGACCGTTAAAATGACTCCTGCACTTGTTCCCACCCACAGGGTTTTGTCCGGAGCCAACAAGAGGGCTGTCACACGGAGACAAGCACTTTTATGCTGTCTAATTATGTCATCGCACCCTGTGTACAAAATATTGAAATGATGAATAATATTTCATTAAATGTTTTAGCATGGCAGTTACAAACATACAAATAATAATAATGATGTTGATGTTGAATGTCAAATTATCGAATTTCCTATTTACCGGCGAGTATTTTTGAGACTTCAGCTGAAATATTTGTTTCATAAAGGCACACTCCATCAATATTAAAACATTTGAGAAAGCTCGTTCCAGCCACAGCCACCCAAACATGATCCGAATCACAAACAATACAGGAAATTCCACGAGCCACATTACTTCCTTCCACTGTGACTTGAATGGAGTGCCAAAGTTCCAACATTCCACCATTTTCTCCATAAACTTTGATTTGAGAGCCACAGGCACACCAAATTTTTTTCTGTGAGTTGACACAAATCATCTTTGTCACTGGATTTATCGCGGTTCCAATTGTTATCCAGGAAGGATCACCGATAGACCAGCCTTTCCCACCTAAAACAACAAGAGACAAGAGACAAAAGAGATATCGAGAGAAATTACACCAGTAAATCACTGTATATTAGTCATCACACTGTAACGGTAATAAAATGACTATAATTCATATTGTAAATTGATTTGGATTTACTTGTATTTCTGCTGTACACGGCAACGTCACCATTTCCAAGTGCTACGAATACTCTACTATCAAAATATCTGGAAAGAATTTATCAAAAAAAGGACCATTATTGCTTTGAATTTTGAAGCTCTTTACTTATTTACACACAAAAACACACGTAAATATTCCGATGTACTCAATACTCAATACTCAATACTTACACTATGCAATTTAATGGGGCATTGTGCTGAATCTTGTGTCGATTTTTCTTGACTCGTACACTATCCGAACAGTCGTAGACGTGGAGACCTCCGTCCTCCGTACCCAACCAGACTGACCAGCATTTTCCACCTATTTTATTCAGTGAATAATAACACAAAACACAGAATTTAAGTTGTGGCTTGTCCCAAATTCCAAATAAGTTGACGAATTTAGACTTTTTGGACATTTTAAAAATGTAAATGTAAATGCTAAGTAATATCCAATTTTATGAATGTAGAATGTAGAGAATATAGACCTTGCAACTTTTTTGTAGATCTGTGTTTCTTACCTTCGGTAGACTTGTTGCCTAAATTAAGCATAAATTAGTTAGTCAGATTTGACATTTGTATGATTAATGACTAATGTACATTTTAATTCTTTATAAGGATAAAAAATGTTACCTGGTCGATTTCTATGAGAATCATCTTCACTTTCATAACCTAAAGAATGGAGGTGAGGATGTGGATGTTGATCTTCTTGAGCGGGATGTGGTGGAAGCGCGGGATGGAGAGGTTTAGGACTTTGTGGTGAGGAAGGAGGAGGTACGGAAATGATACACGTAATCCTGGAATTACATACACCGTTGCATGAAGTTATTGCGGGCTCTGGCTGCAGAGTCAAAATACTAGAAATGAAAAACAATTAAAGGCAGAACATTAATAATCATAATAATTATCAGAATTATTATTATTCTCAGAAATCAGAAGCATGGAACAGAGAATATATATGTACAAGTAAAGAGCACCCGCCACATGGCGGGATTAGGTCCACAAAAATAGCTATATATACGCATATTTTAATTACCAAATCTGTCCGACGTAGCCATCGGAATTGGCGATCCAAAGATCTGTGTAGGATGAAGACGCCACCTAAAAATACACATGTATTAAGTATTAATAGGCAAGTGGCATTTTGATATTTACAACGCTACAGGCTACACGCTATACACACGTTATTCAAGTTCTCCTGTGGGAAAATGGGAAATATTATGAAACTTAAGGAGGTGGAAAATACAGATAGAAGCTTTGCTTGATAGCTCATCTCAGATCTCAGTAAATAATCACAGATCACAGAGCAGAGGCCATTTTAGATTCATCAATCATCCATGATCATATTATCGGAAGTAATATGTATACAATAGTCTACATTTTATATAGTAGACTATTGTATAATATTATTTCATTGTACACTGTATAAAGTGACTGTATAATTCTTGATACTTGGCCATTTGAAATTTCAAACGCTTGAAGAAGTTACGTTTTGTATTTTATTTACATGTGTCTTATTTTTATCTTGTTAGTAACACATGTAGAGCATAGAACATAGACAAATGAAGACTACGAGTGTTGTTTTAATTTTTACTCACTTTATTATGAAGACTCACGGGAGCAGCGCAGGAAAGTTGAAGTCCAGCACGAGTTTTACGTATTGGTAAAGCTTGTAAAAATTGCACTTGCGGATCCTTGCCAAATCCATAGCGAACTGTGTACAACACAAGTACAATGGATATTATTGAATATGAACAGAATGAAAACATTAATGCATGTACAATGTACAACGTACATTATTATTAAATTCTCAATTCTCAGTTGAACTACACTATTTCTAGTACATATGCCACATATTCCATGCTTCATGCTTAATATTAAATATTAAATGTAGATTAAATATTTTAAAATTTATTAGAGATGTCCATTTGCATGTAAAATCTTGAATAAAATAAATCATAATATTCCAATGATAAACTACAATGATGATTTTGTGATTCAAAATTTTTATCATCATTAAAACATTATACAAAGAGAGAGAAAAAGGCAGGGAAAATATTGGTATCTCTTATCTCTTATAGATATAAGATCTAAGACATTATTAAAGACAGTATCTCTAACTACTAAATACACATCTTTATATGTTATCCATCCCTTTATGCAAATATAAATAGAAAAGGAAGGGAAAACGATTGGTTTAAGAAAAATGACAGAACGAAATGAAAATAAGTAGAAAAGAAATGCGTGGGCACAACTAATCTACATCATTGTGTAAACAATCTCACATTGATTTTTGCCAACTGGTTCATGCAAATCCCATCAACTTGTTATGTAAGAAACTAATGTAAATGTACATACCCAATACGTAACACATGTACTATAATATACACTACATATTAGATGCTAGATACATACATAAATTTTGTCATGCTCGTGCTACTGCATTTTACATAATTGAGAATTGAGAAAGAGAAAGCATGGCAAATGGCAAAGTAACTGGAAGTAACTTGAACAGTTGAAGTAAAAAAGCAAAGTAAACGAAAGTTAAGAAAACTTACTGAATTTACTCAATGTTTCCTGAAAGCAATCGACCCATTGTATTTTTTTCTCGGTGGAGCCAAAGAGGATTTTCATCAGCTCTGGACTATCACCACTGTATTCAGTTTTCAATGTTCAGCATTCAGTGTTCACACATGAAATATAAAAATACAAAAATATAATGAAAGAACCTTGACGGCTCTAAAAACCATAGACAGCAGCGTACAGCATACGAAGAACATAATATCTACTGTCACTGTCTACTGTCTACAGTCTACTCTGTAGTGTATTGTGCATAGTGTATGGGCTTGAGATTACTTTAACACTTGACATGTCTTCACTACACATTACACACATTACACGTGCATGTACTTTGTACTCATCAGATTGTACATGTACAATCTAAGATGTACACCTATGCATAATCTGCATTCTATATTCTATATTATTACATTTGTGTATTATGTATTGTGTACGTTACGTCTTTATCTGAGTTTCTAGTTTGTACAAGATTTTTGAGGTTTGGATAAAAAGAAAGTCTTTAACGTTTGCTATACTACATCCTTATTATACCAAACCACAGACATTATATCTTTATATCTGAATTCACAACTTTTTGTACTATGTGAAATCTGAAGGCTGCATATTGTACGTTGTGAATTGTATAATACGTACTTTGTACTTTCAACCTGTATCCTGTATCCTGTGTAATGTCTTTTTTAAACTTGGTTGCTTGTTGGCTAGTTGATACGATCTTATCCTTTCTCTCCTAACTCGTATTCCTATTCCTATTCCTAACTAATAACACTGTCATCCATCATAGTCATCTACCAGCCAGCTAACTTCATTCATTCCTAGATTCATTCACGTGCACTAGGAAAAAAGATACGTGTTTGATTTTGGATTGTGAATTCTTTGTTTCTCCTCAAATAATTTTTTTATACCGCCCAAAATACAAAATACATGAACAGATTAAAATTCAAAATTCAAAACTGCAAAGTAAGAAGAATTGGAATAATTTATTTTTTCATTTTAATTTTCACTTGTCGTTTTTCCTCTTTCATTTGTACAGCCAGCAGTCAACAGTTGATGAATGTACTACATGGACTGTGGGACTGTGGGCTATTATAGTCTGGTATAATATCTGTAGTGTAAATTTCTACACGTGTAAAGTGTGTTATAAAGTTCAAATTATTCACAAACTTGCTCGCTTGCTCGCGCACATATCATATACCTTGTACGTTGTACCTTACACACATGATACCAGATACAGGATTCGAGATTCAAGATTCTAGATCCACCTAACATGTATGAATGAGCATTAAAAGTTAAAAGGTTTCTCAAAGAGATTTGTACTTTCCCAACTCAACTCATCTCAACTCAACTCGCAACTTGAAAGTTTTAACTTTTAATACTGTAGCTTGTAGCTTGTAGCGCAAGTTGCATGCACTCGTTGTGTTTTGTGTTTTCATGAATCAAGCCAGTTGCTAGTTGCTAGTTGCTAGAATCTAGAATAAACACTGAACACCGAGAAATGTGATATGTACATGTGTAATGTGTACAGTTATAACTTATAACGTATAGCAGCATAAATATAGATATACTTTTTATCCTGTGCTATAAAATATACAATATATTACAGATATAATATTATACAGATGTACATGATATTATGGCTTGTATATTATATGAGGTTTTTGATACGGAAAAAATTTAGATTAGCTCCAAGCTCAAAGCTCCAAGCTCTAAAATGAGAACCGACCTGTTGTCGCTGGGTTTAATTTCGACGTCAATGGCATCTCCGTTATCATAGTGATGTTTCAGACCAGACGCCAACTCCTTTAGACTCTCGTCAAGTCCTGCATGAGAGCATTTGAGTTGGGATGCCAGCTCTATCATTTTGTGAATGATTTTTAAATCGTCTGTTTCTTCATGGGAAGTCAAAGAGCTTCCTCCTCCAGATTTTGGCGTCGTCTTGTTTATTGCCGTCACTGAGCTGATATTCCCTCCTATCATTGAACTCAGGTCCGGATCCTCATTCAACAGATGAATATCCGTCAAAGGAACACTTCGGATCAGCTAAACAAAAAACAAAAGTAGAGTTAACTTTTAGTAGTTTAGTAGTTTTTTTATCAATCCGAATCTTATCCAAATCCGAATCCCGGACCAATCCAACAGCAAATGCAATCACTTTTTTTTAAGAAAAACACAGTGTAATAAAAGTAATACAAAATACAATTTAATTACCTTAAACTTGCAACCGTCAAAACTATTCCCCAGACTATGGGATGTACTGGCTCTGTAATTGAAGATAAAAAGACGTATAAATTCTCAACTCATACACGTACATTTTCTGAGGACAGGCATAAAATTTACAATTTAACATTTCCATGTATAAAATCAAATATCAAATCATGCGTCATTGGACTGCAAACTAGAAACTAGAAACAGTAAACAGCATTCAGCAATTAGATTACAAATCAACGCCTTTGCAATGTTTAAAAAGTACCTTCTTTCTTACTCATCAGCATCATCAGCATCATCATCATCATAAAAATCCACTCAAGGATAAGCAAAAGTGCTATAAATACTAGAGACCATAGACTAGACTGTACACTGTGGTGTGCATTGTGCATTACATTCATTACAAATTACAAATGTGCGCCTTTCTTTTCCCAAAACTCACACGTATTAGTTGTAAAAGTACTTTGTGTATTTTCTATGTCGTATGTTGTATGTTGTATTTTCTATTAAGTACTTTCCAAAGTCACGGCAAAATGCCACATAACATGCGTTAACTTGGTGTAATTGAAGATCGTTATGACAAAGGATTTAATTTCAAACAACCCAACACACCCAACGAACCGGACGGAACACGGGAAATAGAGAAACGAGAGAAGGTCGGAGTCGGGAGCGAGGATGGGTAAATGGTAAATGGATGGTTGTCTAGAGTTTAGAGATAGGTATAGATTTAATTTAGGAAAAACATGCCTATTTATTTGAAAGGAGTAAAGTACAAAGTACAGAATACGGATAATATTATTAGTGGTGTGATGGTGACGATAACGGTATCGGTGAAGGTGAACGAGTTCAGATTTTGTATTAGTTTGGATTGGATTGATTTGGTTTGGTTTGGTATGATACGGTTCTAGTTTCATTCGTCTGCTCGGAATCGGCATCGGCATAGGAATCGGCATGGTCGTGACGTAGCAGAGTACAGAGTAACAGAGGGAAGAAAATCAAGAGCAAACTTGGATTTTTACAACGATCAATGAATAAACTGAATAAAGAGAGAAATGGGAGAAAGGGAAGAGAAGACTAAGAAATTAGTTTGTTCAATGTTCAATGTTCTATGCAAAGCTCTCAAGTTACTCTTTTTCTGTTTGTCTGTAGCATGTAGTCTGTATGATGTACGCTGTACGCGTAATAATATAGTACTCATCATTCAATATTCCGTGTATAATACATTACGTATATATTATGCACATACAGATGATAAAAGTAATTATGTATTATGTAGTATGAATAACATAATACATAATACATAAATACATAATGGATGTTTAAAACTGAGTACTGAATACTGAACACTGTCACTCGTCATTCTCTTTGTGATTGTCGTCAGTTTGTCATTACAGGAAAATTACGACAGAGTCTTTGTGCAAATAAGACTACATTTTGTATTATGTTGTGGACTGTAGACTGAGTGGAATGGATTGGATGCATGCAAGTAAAATTAAAGGAGAACATGGTAATAGCGTTTTGAATGTTCATGCACACTTTGGATTTCGGATTTCGGGTTTTGGATCGTCAGACGTGTAACATCGTAGTCAAGTTGTATGTATGATATCATTTGATAAGTATCACCATGTTAATTAAACTCTTTTTACTCACTACTCGTTACAGAGAAATGAAGCAAAGCTCAAAACTCAAAACACAAAGCACATTGAATAATATTTACACATAATAATTTAATATTGTGTGACATAATCGGCGTACAGGTTTTACGCAAAAGTGTACAGTGTGTACAGCACACAAGGATTTATATTTCATATTGTGTATTTGATATTTTATATACTTACGATGGTTTCCGCATGGTACTTTTCCTCTTGATGGAAGCAATAACAACGGAATCCTGGAAGAGAAATAAGGCTCGTTCCTTTTTAACATTGGAGCTGGTGCAGAGGGTAACGATGTCCTGTCTGACCAGATGAAAAAGATTGGAATTAGGCCAGCCTTCAAACTCAATTTCACGATTGTCATTTGGATCCACAGAGGCACAGTCAATGTGTAGGGCGAATTGTTTTATGTTCTCCAGGACAAAATTTAATCGGGAGTAGTCTTCATGATCTCTCGATGTGTGCTTCAACAGCTCCTTTAACACGGATTAAAAATAATTAATGGTCAATATTATTACGCTTAGAGCCCTAAGCTAGAGTCTAAAATCTATAATATTACATCATATGCAGAATGCAGGATATATCGTGTTTTGCAGTTAAAACATATGGTAAAAGTTGACCATTGACCATTCTTTCATTTTCCATTTCCTGTATGCTGTACGATATCATGAACCATGAAGATTATTACTACTAGTATGAGTTGTGTAATATTATACCCAATTAAAAGCATAAATTACCAAACAGCTAATCAAGTACCAAATGATCAAATCATCACTCTATTTTCAAGAACACACTTTACTTAACCGGGAATCAAAAAGATTAATTTCATTACAATTTGCGAAACTCCAGCTCACATAATAATATATTTTAGGTTTTTCTGCTTTTTTTGTCACATGAAAAGTTTTCGGCTGACACAAAAAAACTGATCAATATTATTAATTGTCGATTCCTGGACATTGGATCAAAGTTGAATCGGCAAGTTCATCAAAAATCAAAACCTGTTCTGTGCAAAACTTTCTGTCATATTGCTAACTCATCTATCTACAATCTATAATCTATAATGCTAACAATGAGCGATGAATGACTTTCGTGTGCAAAATTTATTATAGATATTATCTTTTGCTGTCTTATCCTATTTATGTCGTGTATTTTTGCACATATCTAGCCAATCTGATATGTGTTATGTGTTTGTCTTGTGTATTATCTATGAGCTATGAGCAATGAGGTATGTGGAACTTGGAATTGGAAATAAGCGATTCATTATATCCATCGCTCGACAGCGTGGCGCACTTGACTTGTAACTTTTGTAGCGGGTCATTAAATTTCTGCCCTTCAAGAACGACTTTAGTAAATAAGAGTTGGAACGTTATAGCTCAAAATAGTCTTCTCTCAATTGAGCAACTCTAGTAGTTTTTCTTCTCGCTCTCTCTCTCTCTTTCGCCCTCTCTTTGAGTCTTGAGTCCTACCAGTTGCTCCGTTTTTCTATTCATGCTGATTCATCTCTAATTTTCTTTCATTCTTTCTTCCTTTCCCCATCTCTCTGAAACTATCCCCTTGCCTTTGCATTTGCTCCTCTTTCAAATATAGCTTATTCATTCATTCATTCATGTGTGCGTATAATGTATAATCGTATAATATTTCCTGCACAATGTTAAGTATAGATTATAGAGTGTAGAGTGTAGAGGGTACAGACTTTCATTTTTCTCCGCCTCTAGCTGATAGCTACGACAGATCTTTAGGTAATAATATAGTTTATCACTATTTATAATACTACATATTACAAGCGACTTTACTAGTGATAATAATATAATATTTCGCACAAGTACTTTGAGATGAAATACAACAAGAAAATGTATAGTACACCATTTTATCTATTTTTGTTATTCATATTTCATAATCCCCTCTCTTGATTCTCCATTGAATACTAGAAACTAGAAACTAGAAACTAAAATACTAGTTCCACTAAACTCCAAACTGAATCTCTTTCATAACTATCCAAAAACATACTCTTGTGTACGGTACCCACTACACGCTACACTCTACACACCTCATCATAATGTAACAGTAACTACATTGATAATCCACTCTGCTCTGAGCTCTGAGCTCTGAGAATGAAGAGTCAAGTAAATATATCTACTGCCTAAGTAAGTACTATCTAAAATCTCCTATCTCCTATCTCCTATCTACACAAGAGTCAATAATACGTAATTAAATTTCTGACACTGCGCCAGAACAAATTATGTTTTGAGTTTTGAGTTTTGACGCACTATTCCAAGTTGTAGGTACGATAGATAACTGAATGAAAAGATCATATCAACTGATATTTGTAATTACTTACTCCTGTTTTTTAGAGCTCTCTCTCTCTAAATGAATTATGTACTTTAAACTTAAAACTTCAAGAAAGCCTTGTGCCTTGTTCCTTGTGGATAGACGGTGAAAAGTGCCAATATTTTTTAAAAGTAAAATGTACGCAGTGTGCAGAGCACCTTTTTTATTTTATTTGTGACTTGTGCCTTTCAATTTTCAATGTTGAAAATTGAAAACCTTTTAAAATCCCGTTTGAAAACCAAATTTTAATATTTAAGCACGTTTTTTTCCCTGTATGATGTGTGATCAATCTGTGTATGTTTTGTTAACAAATAATTTGCCATGATCGTTCTGTTTTTTAAAGAGAAAGTACAAAAGATAAAAGAGAAAGTATAGAGTATAGTGAGGAATAAAAAAAGATATACGCATTCCGCATTTGACATTTGACAGGGTACAAATGTTTTTCATCATTTAAAAAAACATTTTGGTTGAGGCCTGATAAAAATTGCAGTTTGTAGTTTGTAGTCAGTAGTTAAATTTACACACATATTACATATGCGTATACGAGTATATGAGATTGTACGTGATATATCCTGTAGCCATGTATTTATTGAAGTAGAACCCTAATAATTTGTTTTTCGTACTTTAATCTTTCTTCACTTGTACAATTAAGTAGAGCATGGAGTATAGAGTATGGAGTATGGAGTAGAGCCATGTAGTAAAATATCTTTCATATATGTATATTATGCTGTACATGTAAAACTGATATATGCACGTTTTTTAAAGGACACGTAGTTACGATACATATACATAATATATGATGAGAAAAGCTTTACTTACTTTGACAAGGAGTTCGTAGCGAGGAATACGTTGGATAGGCATTATGAGTAAGGAGTCGAGAGTAAGTTTCCCTTTATGTTGACGAGCGTTGTCTTCTAAAAATCGTGCAAATGGAGGTGTTGCCACGGCCATCTTCAACAGGGCTTTGGCATTCTTCCAATTGTTCACAAACAGGGAATAACTTTTTAACAACGAATTTTCTCCTGTGTGATAATCAGGTTGAACTTTAAACTGCAAAAAATCATAATACACAATACACACGGATATTCATTAATTAGTACAGAATACAGAGTACACTGCACAGAAAAGCAAGGAGTTTTCCTTTGTTTGGAATTATTTTTACTATAAAATACACAATACACAAAAAACAAGCTTATGATATTATGCAGAAACTGGATTCTGGATTCTGTAAGAAATATTAAATTCTAGATTCTAGATTCGAGTGTGATTATATTTATTCATTCATTTCCTTTTCACTCAGTTCTTGTTCATTTATATTTTATATCTACAGTCTGCAATCCGGAATCTGGAATCTGAACTCCCAACAATTTATTATGAAGAAAAACGGCACTGCTTCAAAAATCTCTGTACTCTGTATAAAATGTCTGTCTATCTCCATCCTATTTTTGCAATGTCAAATGTAAACAAGTACTTTCAACTTTCAACTTTTAGTCATTGTGTATTTCTACTATATTTTGTGTGAAGAAATTCGTGCCTGTGTTTTTACACTGAACACAGAGAGAGAAAAAAGTAAAATTAATTTTCCTTTTTCCTTTTGGAATCAAATGGTAAACATACACATGATGACGTTTCATGTTTTGCATTCCCTTCTTTTTTTCCCTCAGACTTTAAACTTTAAACTAAACCCAGAATAGAATTTCATTTGGTATTTGAATTTAAATGTGTGTACAGTTTAAAGTGTAAATAATAATAATGATAATAATAATAAAAGCACAACCTTAAAATTTTAAGTAAACATAACAGACTCGCAGACTTTAACCTTTACCATTTTACTGTGACTGTGAACAAAAAATCAAAATAAATCAAGGAGAAAATTTTGAAATGCCAAAGGACGAGAAAATGTATCAACAAAATGTGTTGTTTTCATTTTTACTACATACTACATGTAAATTGTACATTGTGCAAAAGTAATGTAGAAAAAATAATAAATAAAAATGTATTCAATGTTCGTTTTAAATTGGCAAATTTTAAATTTAATCAAAATATTTTGATTTAAAATCTAAATCGAAAATCAGCGGAAGGTTGTAGATAGTTTTAGCTTTTAGTTGTGAGTTGTGATTATCACGATATTTGTCTATTTACAAGAACAGTTAATTATTTTTCAGGGACTATTTTACATATTATACACAAAACACAAAATACATGCTATACAGATACTTCTCATTAGGATTCACAATCAACATTCATCAATCAGGTATAAACTATAAAATGTGGAATAATTTCAACTTACAAATTCGAGGAGGACGTCTCCCACAGATTGCGTATCATCAATTACTCGCTTCTGTAGAGCCTCCAACAGTCTTTCATGATGCCACAAAATACGAGGAATCTATACAAGAGAAAATACATACATGTAAAATATACAATGTACAATGTACATTGAGAATTGAGAGTTGAGAAGATGTCACAGTGAGAATAAAGGTGTCACATTTAAATCCCTGTCAATTATTTGTTTACATTATTCCTGCTGTTAAATTTCCCTGAGCATTGAGCATTGAGCATTGAACATTAAACACTATGCTTATGTCAATAGAGAGTTTCTTGTACTTTTCAATTTCAATCCAAACATTTCCCCATCACAGAACGCAGATCACAGGGTTCATCCATTTTGATCCTTCCACTCGTAATCCACTTTTCCTTTTTCCTTTTGTTTGTATTTACTCCGGATCAAAAATCAAAATGCATTCAACATACAACTACAATCAAAAGTGCGCAAACCTCCGATAAAAAGGTCATATTCTTGTTTATTTATTTTTCATGGGGTAGAAATTCAAAAGTAAAAAGTCAAAATTCAAATGATGATCTTTTTTAGCACTTGTTTGATTTTCTGATATCATCTGTCGTATATCTTTTACTCTGTGATACATTGATACATACTAAATAAATTGCCGACATCTGCCCGGGTGATTCTACATTCTACCCACAAATCCCAGTTTTTTATATTGCAGTATGTACAATGTACAATGTACAATATTAAAAGCCAATCGTTGATCGTTGAACGCTGAACTTACGTTTAAACTCCTAACCTACATCATTTGATGTTTGATGCTCAAAACTCTGAATGTTTTAATAGCCAAAATAAATAAAACGTTGACTATTGAATATTTAACCACATCAAATATCAAATATCAAATTGATTTGAGTTGAGTCGACTTGAACTGTTCTTACTTTTCTTGCTTGTATTTTTCAAGTACTTTCTATTTCGAGGTCCCAACAGAACAAATATCTAATACGTAGCCTCGCACAATAACAAGGGAAGGGAAACGGAAGAAAAATCCAATTGATCCAATTTCAACTCATCAACTAAATTTAGCATATAATATTTTGCCTCCATAAAATTCTTTACTTTTCACTTTTTTCAAGTTGATATTCTAATTTTCAGTGTTGTATTGTTTTTTTTTGGTACTTGTGAAAGGTTCTTTTCTCCTTTGGAATTATTTTTCTCTCAATGTAGCTTTGTAACTTTGTCCTTTCGTTTCTACTTTCTCCGTCTCGGCCTCGCTCTGAGACTTGAGACTTGAGCAATAAAAAATAAAACTTGTACATTTTGTATTATGTTCTTTAAATGTCTCTGAATTCAGTATTTTATCTATCTATTTGATGGGTTTCTGAAATTTTATGACTTGTCATTTGTCGTACGTCGTTTATGGTTTATCCTTTATCGTCTTATTGTAATAAACATAAAGAATACATTTCTGCTAGTCCAATAAATGCACTGGAAAATGGAGACTGGAAAGAGGACATTTTGAATTTTAGATTTTAGATGATGTATTCATTTTAAAATCTGATTCGTAAATCAATTCCTGATGACATAAATAAATAAAGAGGGAAACCACAGCGCAAATTTACTCCAAAAACGTTACATTATTCATGATAAGACTGAAAATCACATCAAGTGCAATTAATCCTTCAGCACTTTTTAAAATTTATGTTTTCATTTTCCTATGCCCTATAGTTACGATCAGATTGTGGACGGAGAAAGTGTTAGATATTTACTCACTGTTATCTTAAACTTTTGACTTTGGATTAAAAACAAACGAAAGGAAAAATGGCGTGTAAAATGTAGTATAAAACAAACAAATAAAATGCATAGACTGTACGTACAGTGTACAGAATATGAAGATATTCAGTACAGCAACTATTTGAGCAACTTGAATGTAATTTCAGATAGTAAAAATAAATGTAAAAAATTTGCACACTCAATTTTTATGAACCCGAGATCGGAGTGAAGTGAATTACGATTTCCGATGGTCTTTTTGCATTTAGATATTAAATACATAAATGTGAATAATAAATGGGTGCGTCTTTTTTTCCAAATGAATTCGATTTTTTTCCAAATAGTCCCTTAAAAAGTTGAAAGATTTTTTTCCAAATAGATTTTTTTGGACCAGTTTTTTTTCC